>JAEANM010009720.1:0-16203 GCA_017656035.1 Myanophis thanlyinensis
TTTTTTCTCGAAAAAAAATTTGTAAGTCGAAAATTTTGTAAGTAGAGCTCTTTGTAAGTAGAGGTACCACTGTAATTCCTCTGTAGCTGTAATAAAGAGGTTTTAGTAGAAAGTGGATTCTGCTTCTGCATCTTGGGAGACCTAGGATAGAAAAGCCCATGTGAACCAAAAGGGAGTTTTGCTCTCAAGAATTATTGCCGTGCTGAATGGAGTTCTTTACACCTATTCAAGACCAATCACCCCAGGACTTCAGATGGATGAAAACACCTGCAGTTATACTCCCCATGACACTATTCAGGACATGGATTGGACATTCAGCCCTGGACCCTGGGGAGAGGGATTTGGGGAAAATTTTTAATATGTAATTTTCATGCCTTTTGGCTCAGATCTTGCTTTACTTTCGCTGCTAACATTTCAAAATCAGTAAAAGTACCTCTTCTCTAACTCACTGGAGTCAGGAGTTTTCTTCTTTGGGTTTTGAACAGAGACAGGTCTGACCCTGCCTCCCGGGCGGCAGCTGCACACAATGGCTGCTGCTTCACGTGGGAGAGGAGGCACTGCAAGGGAGCCTATTTATTGCATTGGCCTGATGGGGGTCGCACACGCCAACGCCAGACCACGGTGTGCCACCCTAAGCAGGTACCGAGCTGGAGATAGGACAGGGTCAGTCCACTTACCCAGTTGCCCTCCGCTGTTTCTTATCAAATGTATGTGTGTGAGAGAGAGAAACGGCAGAGAGGAAATCCTTTCAAACAATGTTGCCTGCAATTCTTGTTACTCTTCTCCATCATTTCTCTTTCTTTCTGTCTCTCATACGTACAAAAAGACATTTGATTGCTTGAAAGGGACAGGCCGTGCTTTGCTTCTACCATAAGCACGGGCATCTCACAATCTTCCAGAATTGCCTGTCCTTTTCTCAAGCAGCAGCAGCAGCAGCTGGGTAGAGGTGGGGGAGGGGAGCCAATTCCGACGGGCTGCATAGTTTTCTGCCTCATCATAGCAGCACACTCTGAGCAACACCCAAGCTCCAGGCCTGGCGGAGTGCAAATGGTGGTCACTGCCTGCTCCACAGCCACAGGAGCTGTAGAGATGGGCCCTCCATGCTACGGGCAGGGCTGGGGATAACAAGAGTGCACTGGAAACATCTTTAGGCACACGGAAAGACAGAACTCCCGACCTTCGCTGGCTCAGCTGATCCGTGGGCTGTTGTTAAAGGGCTGAGGTGACCGGGGATGGGAAGGGCTGCATCCTGAACTGGCCATGTCCACACACCATTCAGTAGGGCTTATTTTGGGGGGTGGGGGTAGGGCTTATATTATGCCCCCCCAAATAAGGAGCTTACTTTGGGGGTAGGTCGTATTTTGGGGGAAACACAATGATTGCAGCTGCAATCTTTGCAATCTACTGAGAGGCAAAGATTTCAATGCAACTCAAAACAAATATAGTTTCTTTAAAAGCTGGCATACCACCCCACTACTTCCCAAAGCTTCCAATATATACAGAGCAAGACACCCTCAAATGTTAAGCAATGTGGCTTAAAAAAAAGTTTCAGGGTGGCAGTGACTTCCCATTTTGACACCCCCCCCCATTACCTCTGTGCCGTTGCTTCCCACTCAATTCTCCGCCCATCATTGCCCTCCTCTGACAGCCTGCTCGCTCACCTGGCTCTCCATCCAACGCCCGCAGCAGGTTATTCCTACAGCAAATATCCGGTCTTGAGATGTCCTGCAAACAGATGGCAGCAGCGAGTTGTCAGAGGGCACTTAGTGGTCCCAAGGCTGTCCCCATCTGGCCACGTCAAGTTAGAGCAGGGCCATTATAGATCCTTGTAGACTATCTTTGTTCACCGCCAAGAGTTTGATTCTGCCTGGTTCAAAATTGACTCAGTCTTCCATCCTTCCAAGGTTGGTAAAATGAGAAACCAGATTGTTGGGGACAACATGCTGATTTTGAGGGAAGTCAAACTATTTTCCAAAGCACCAAAAGGCAAGACAACAAACAATTGATAGAAACTACCAGTAATCATGAAGAAAAGCAACTAAAACGAAAGAAAAATTACCTAATAGTGAGAGAAATCAACCAATGGAATAGTTCGACTTCAGAAGCTGAGAGCGCTCCATCACTGGAGGCTTACAAAAAGAGACTGGACAGCCATTTGGTTGAAATGCTCTAGGGTCTTCTGTTAGACTTTCAAGGTTCCTTCCAACTCTATTACTCTAGGATTCAATCTCAAAGACCACCCATCCCAATATGGAAGGAGAGCTAGTATTTATATGACTTATTATCCAAGTAGATTCTTTCATGAAATTTTTGATGACTCTTCTGGTTGAGGATTTTCCCACACTTCCTGCAGTTACGGCTATTGTTGGGTGATTCAATTTAAACATTTAATTTCTCCTATGTTGATTCTTTCATGGTAAGTAAGACTACCCTTCAACCTAAAGTCTTTTCCACACTCCATGCATTTCTACGGCTTCTTCCTTGTGTGGATCCTTTTATGAATAGTAAGTTGATACTTCCTGCCAAAGACCTTTCCACATTGCACACATTTAAATGCCTTCTGCTTTGTTTGGATCAACTCATGGTGTATAAGGGAACTGTTTGTTTTGACCCAAGTTCCACACTTATTGCAACTATATGACTTTTCCTGTGTGACTCCTTTTACGGAAAGATTACTGCTATGAGTAAAGGTCATTTCATACTCCTTGCATTTATATGGCTTTTCCCATGTGGATCCTTCTATGGGAAGTAAGACTGAACCTTTCAGCAAAGTTCTTTCCACACTCCATGCATTTATATGGCTTCTCCCCTGTGTGGCTCCTATTATGTTTAATAAGTTGACTTCTATAAGCAAAGTTCTTTCCACACTCCAAGCATTTATATGGCTTCTCCCCTGTGTGGTTCCTTTTATGGGAAGTAAGTGTACTCCTCTTAGGAAAGGCCTTCCCACACTCAATGCATTTAGATGGCTTCTCCCCTGTGTGGACCCTATAATTATGTTTAGCAAGTTGACACTTGTAAGGAAAGGCCTTTCCACACTCCATGCATTTATGCGGTTCCTCCCCTGTGTGGATCCTTTTATGGATAGTAAGTGTACTCCTCTTAGGAAAGGCCTTTCCACATTCCATGCACTTATATGGCTTCTCCCCTGTGTGGACCCTTTTATGAGAAGTAAGATCACAATTCCATCTAAAGCCCTTTCCGCACTGTACACATTTAAATGCCTTCTGCCTTATATCGATCATTTCATGGAGAATAAGGGAACATTTCGTACCGGGCTGTTTTTCAACATCCTTGCAACTATGTGGCTTCTCTTCATTGTGGCTCTTATTGTGTTCATTAAGTTGATATCTATGAGCAAAGATCTTTCCACACTCCATGCATTTATATGGCTTCTCCCCTGTGTGGATCCTAGAATGTACAGTAAGTTTACACCTGTAAGAAAAGGCCTTCCCACACTCCATGCATTTATGAGGTTCCTCCCCTGTGTGGATCCTTTTATGGACAGTAAGTGTATTCCTCTTAGGAAAGGCCTTCCCACACTCCATGCATTTATATGGCTTCTCCCCTGTGTGGATCCTTATATGGATGGTAAGATCAGAATTCCTTATAAAGCCCTTTCCACATTGCACACATTTAAAAGCCTTCTTCCTTATATCGATCATTTCATGGAGAAGAAGGGAACTGTCAGCCTCCAACCTTCTTTCTGAAGCTTCAATCTTATTGGAACATTTTGTACTGGGCTGCTTTTCAACCTCCTTCCAACTATGTGGCCTCTCCTCATTGTGGCTCCTATTATGTTTAGTAAGTTGACACCTGTAAGGAAAGGCCTTCCCACACTCCATGCATTTATGTGGTTCCTCCCCTGTGTGGATCCTTTTATGGATAGTAAGTGTACTCCTGATAGGAAAGGCCTTTCCACACTCCATGCATTCATATGGCTTCTCCCCTGTGTGGATCCTTTTATGGATTGTAAGTTTACTCTTCTCAACAAATGCCTTCCCACACTCCATGCATTTATAGGGCTTCTCCCCTGTGTGGATCCTTTTATGGGAATGAAGATTACTCCTCCGAGCAAAGTTCTTTCCACATTCCATGCATTTATATGGCTTCTGTTTTGTGTGGATAATTTTATGGAAAGTAAGTTGACGGCTTGTTCTGAAGCTTTTCCCACATTCCACACATTCATTATGTTTCTCTTCCATGTGGGTCCGTTTTTGAGATATAACGGGCCTATTTCCAACAGAAAGAGTGAAAGTCCCATTGTAATTTTTTCCATTGTTTCTGCTTATAGCATCTTGTTTGTTTTGGATAGGAAAATGTTCATTTACATATAATTTAGCTTTGATTAGTTTGACACATTTCCTAATATGTTTCTTTATTTTCCCTTGCTGGACTTGCATTAAATCATCAATGGAAGATGAGCTTTCTTGATTCCAGTTATTTAACGGATTTCTTTCATGTCTTTCTACTTCCTTTTGAATTGTTGACTTCTCTATTGCATCTCCAGTATTGATCAGTTGGAACAGTTCACGGGACTCTCGATTCTCCTGCCCATTATTACCTTTGAAGGAAAAGAAAAATGGCTAGTGAAAAACATCAAACTGTAGAAAGTCATATGAATCTCCATCTTAATTTTTGTGAAATTCTAATATATTGTATGTTTACATGTTCAACATGGCATGGTATAGAACTTATAACTTCTATATTCATAAGCCATAAAAGCTTTGGGAATATCTAAAAAATACCTTTCTCTACAATGATCCATAGGTACTCAAATCTCATCCACACTCAACCTTCACTAACCAATAATCGGAGGAAACATCCAGGGAGGTAACAGGAGGTATCCTAACATTTAGTAGTCAGTTAATTTCAGCAGAGACCTGTGAGAGCTAAAATAATTTTGAAACAACTCCTTTTGAGTCTCCTCTTAAATGGAAGAGAACTCTCCTTTCTCCTCTGAAACACTGCTGCAATCTCTCAGCAGCCATACAGCTAAGAGAGGAGGGCGAGAATATCGACGGAAGGAACATAAAGAATGGAAACATAACTGACTTTTCTAGCCAGGCAGAGCCTGCTGAAAGCACAAACCGCCCTCTCTGTCTTTGACCTGCCACCTGTAACTATAGTCAAGGTGAACACTGTAAAAGAAATCGTTATAAAAACATTTTAGCAACCAGCCAAATGACAACTATACTGAAATGCAGACCTCCTGCACCAAGGGGACCACAAATACAACTAGTAGGGAAGCCAAAGGCAACCTTACTTCTACGTTAAGAAAAAGAGTAATAACCAGAGAGCTGCCCATCTTCTTGGGAAAAGGTGAAAAAGAAGTTTCTAGTGGGCACATAACCAAGAGATTTTCAAATCATCAAGATTATATATGAGCCAACAGTGTGCAGGGGCAGCCAAAAAAGCCAATGCAATCTTAAATTGCATTAACGGAGGGATTCAATCAAGATCACATGAGGTACTAATACCGCTGTATAAAACCTTAGTAAGACTACAGCTAGAATACTGCTCCCAGTTTTGGTCAACACACTATAAAAAGGATCTTGAGTCTCTAGAAAGAGTGCAGGGAAGAGCAGCAAAGATGATTAGGGCACTGGAGACTAAAACATATAAAGAACGGTTACAGGAACTGGACATGGCTAGTCTAGGGAAGAGAAGACCAGGGAAAACATGGTAACACTGTTCCAATATTTGACAGACCATCACAGAGAAAGGAGGGGGGGAGGGGTCAACTTTTTTTCCAAAGCACATGAAAGCCAGATAAGAAATAATGGATGGAAACTGATCGATTCAACCTAGAAAAAAGGAGAGATTTTCCGAGAGTGAGAACCATCAGTAAGTGGAACAGCTTGCCTTCAGAACCTGTGGGAGCTTCATCACTGGAAGCTTTCGAGAAGAGACGGGTCTACTATCTGTCTGAAATGATATAGGGCAGTGGTGGCGAACCTTTTATTTACTGAGTGCCAAAAAGTACGTGTTTTGTGCGTGCCATGCACACTTGCGTGCAGCTCCTCCACGTGCGCTGCATGTGCAACAGCTCCATCTGCACATGCATGCAGCTTTTGCATGTGCAATGCACATGTGCTGCATGCATGCACTCATGAACACATAAGCAATCACATGTGCATGTGCAGGAGAGCTCCAAAGGCCAGCTGGATTTCCTGCTGCAATCACGCGCATGCACAGCGGACGCCCGAAGACCAGCTGGGTCTCTGCAATCGCACCTGGGTGCATGTGCCATCGCATGTGCATGCTCAGCTGGAGGTAAGTTCAAATTCAAATTCAAATTTTATTTGTCACACGCACAATCATACATGGTACAATATGCAGTGAAATGCTTACACAGCCATTCACGACCACAGGTAAGTTAAGGCAGAATGGGAGGGTAGGAAATAGGTTCGGAATAAGTTGAAGAAAGGAGGTAGTTGGTAAGAAAGGAGGTAATTGGTTAGGTGGTTACTTCATATATATGTTATATATATTATGTTAATATATATTATATTATGTTATATATATTATGTTATATATATTATGTTAATAATATTATATTATGTTAGCCTACAGCTTGTGTGGCCAGCAAGATGGCTCTGCATGCCACCTGTGGCAACCGTGCCATAGGTTCGAAATCACAGATATAGGGAATTGATGGCGGATCTTTTAGAGACTGCCCAAATTGCAAGTCTCAGATAGCCGAAAAACCAGCTGGCCGTTGGGAGGTGGGGCGTCACAATACCAGCAGCTCTGCAAGAGGCGAGATCTTTTTCTTTCACGAGCTTGTTTCATCGTTTGCAGGAATACTTCTGTTTCCCTGCAAACAACGGTGACAAACACAACAGAGAAACGCCGTTGAGCTGAGGCGACGATGCGGATGCCCACAGAGAGGGCTCTGAGTGCCACCTCTGGAACACGTGCCACAGGTTCGCCACCAAAGGTATAGGGACTCCTGCTGTCTAGATTACCTACAAGGTCCCTTCCAACTGTTACTCTGTTTATTTTGTTAAATCACCTTAAAAATACTGAACAACAGATTTAACAGCGATGAACAAGAGACAAAAAGAGCAATTTTCTTATCCCTAAGCTAGATACTGCACTGCAAGAAACAGTGGATTGATTTATAGCACGCTGAGTGGCCTCCATCTAATGGAGGGCAAGAGGTAATTCTACTCACATTTCTACTAAGTTGTTCAAAACGAGGAATTTTCTTTACATTTTTTCAATCTTTCTAAAGTGGACATTCTGCTCAGAGGAGCTCAGCCCGCTCCTAAATCTGGCCCTAACACTACTGCCACTTTAAAAAATAAATGTGAATATCGGATTTTACATTTCAGAAACCTTGCTAACTAATCTCCCTGAGAGATGACTGTGCAGGACAAGACACTACACAGACAACCTTCTAGAGAAAAAAAAATCTGATTAACTTTCCCAGTGCCCTGCCAGACATACAACAAACTGACATTGTCCAAAGACTGGACAACTTGAGTTAAACTGTAGTGGCCAAACATAAAGAAGCCAGCTCTTTAATTGACCTGATTTCAACAACTACCCATAAAAGCGGCCAGCACATTGAGAAAAGGCCAGTCAGCATGGTGATCCGTTCCTCTAATGGGGGAATCCAGATCCCCTATCATCAATATAAGGCCCCCTGCAGCAGATTCAAATCCCTCTATCCCGTCGTCTGACAAAGTACTATAACATGCAGAAATCTCCAAAAATATACCAAATGCAGCATATATACAAGAGGAAGCCTTTGACTGCTTAGAGACTGGAATTATAATCTGAGCCAGGCAGTGGCCTGCACTAGTAATATAACATAAAACTTTTGTGACTGAATACATCCAATATGGGGAATTACAAGAAGACTGGAAAAAGCTGATATAGTTCCCATCTTCAAAAAAGGAAAAAAAATAGATCCAGGATAATACAGATCTATCAGCCTGACCTCAATACTTAGGAAGATTCTGGAAAAAATAATAAGGAATGAATCTGTGAACACCTAGAGGCAAACAAAATCATAACTAAAAGCCAACAGTGGTTTATAAAAAAGAGATTATGCCAAACCAATCTTTGTTTGTATTCTTTGACGAAGGAACAAAATTAGTGACCCGAGGAATGCTGTGGATATCATTTATTTATTTTATTTGGACTTCAGTAAGGCATTTGATAAAATAGACCATGGCCTATTACTTGATAAGATAGAAAAATGTGGGTTAGACAGCATCACCACCAAATGGATTCGTAACTGGCTGACCAACTGCACTCAACATGTAGTCCTCAATAGAACTGCGTCTACATGGAGGGAACCATGCACTTCTCAGTTCTTCCCAGAAATACCATCTTGAGCCATTCTGCGCATCCTGTCCAATTAGCCAGATATCTTAGTCACGCAACAATCCCAAAATTCAGAAGGGCCCTTTCTTTAGGCAGATTCAATGCCCTTTCAACAGCTGTAACTGAACAAAGATAGCAATAAACTTTCTCCAAACAAAGATCGTATCCACGTGGTGGTGGAATAACTGAATTGTTTGAACACGTTAAGCTCAATTGTCTCCTCTGTGCAGGAGGGTGGCAGGAGTTATTTCCATTTAAAATAAATAATATATAGAAATAAATTATTCATTTTATTAAATACTCTTGTAAGTCTGATTTCTTTTCTCTTAACATGTATTATCGAATCAATCTGACTCCATCTCTTTGTTCCACAGCGAAGAACCCTCACGTCTTTACGTCTTGGAGCAGGGAAAAGCCAGATGTTTTCTTTCTCTTGCAGAGATGACATCTGATTGGAGATTTTTTTACTTAAGAAATAACTGATGGCATCTAATTATAGAACATTTTCCCAAACACTCTATTGGAGAGTAGCAGACTCTTACCCAGAGAGGCCATGTTCCTATAATTTTCCAGCATGACTTCCCAATACAGTGTTTTTTGGTCAGGATCCAGCTGAGACCACTCCTCCTCAGAGAAATACACAGCCACCTCCTCAAAGGACACAAGGCCCTCCTGAACAAAGAAACACAGAAAAGGACAGGAGAATTTGCAGGGTTTGTTCCATTGTTCACAAATTCTCAAAGATATTAGCAAAATTAAAAGACTGTTCTTGATATGAATCCAAGGTTTAAGGGAGACAGGAGAAGAGAAACAGAGAAAATTCCCCAGGAAGGATATTCCTCAGCCTTTCAGGAGCTGGATTGTTTGGTCTCCAAATCCTGGCACAAATCAGAGGATCAGAAATTACTTTGCAGGCAAAACCTGTTTTGATTATGTGCTCCTTCCAAACCATATTTTTCCATATCATTTTGGATTTTAATAATATACCTTATCTTTTAATCTCATGAATTTATCTTTTTATTACTGGTTACAAACAAGGCTTATAAAAAGTTGTAATGTTACAATGTGACCATTTACTTATTTTTTTTACCAACCTTGTAAAACTTCCAGGTCAAAGAATAATAAAAAGCCTGGATCTGTTTAGCAGTTCCCAAACAAAATCTGGGTGTAGAAATGACAAACCATTGTGTGCCAACAACAGTCTTCAGAGAAGCTAACCTGCTGTGACCAACTTGAACCTGCTATTCTCCTTTCCATGTTGCTCAGAAACATGAAAATAACACGGCCCAAAACAGAGGTGAAATTCAGCCAGTTCAGTTCTATAGAACTGGTTATTAGAAGAAATCTCCTTTTGTTATTTTTCCCACTTTGCAGGGTTAATCCTGTAATGATTAACTTTACAGGATTAATCCTGTAAATAATGCAGTTGCTTCTAGCCTAATCTTTATTGCCTTGCAGAAGCTGCCTTGCAGAAAACTTATTACATTGTAAGTTCGGTGCAGTTGAATTCTGTGCTTGGTGATGTTTAATCCTGTGGCCATGCCCACAGAACCGGTAGTAAAAAAAAATTGAATTTCACCACTGGCCCAAACAGGATGAATGGTGGGAGGGAAGGTTGGAGTGCTCTGCACACCACCAGCTTGACTTTCCTAAGGAAAAGACATAATACAAATCTAGCTTACCTCTACTTGATTTGGAGGTTCAACCACTGTTTCAGTTCCACCATAAAGACCAGGAAATTTCATAGTATATTTCCCTGAGAAAGTGACAGAATTTTAAAATGAACAAATAGCTAAATAGGAAAAGGTATTGTTCTGTATATTGGGGGGATTTCAATTACCTCCCAAGATGTGCTGACTGGAATATTTCTGGAGGATCCTCCAGAAAAACAGCTCTTGAGGAGGATTTGATGGAATCCTCTTTCTCTCAGGATTGCCGATTGCCACAGGGAAGGACTTCAAAGAGATGGAAGGAGAAAACAAGAATGAAGAGACATCACTCAATATGAAGTGGTTTCTTATTCCCAATATACAACATGAAAGCTCCCAATTTCCATCAGTGACATGGAGTGAGAAACCAAGCATTAGTTAAACCTCTTCACAAATTATGAATACCAGAGCATAATATGGGAAGGGAGAGTTGAAGTATTCAGACCCATTCTTTATTCCCTAAAACTATCCTGGAGATAAAGGCCTCTTACCTGTAACTCGACTTGCTCTTTCTGCTCCTGTGCCTGACTCAGGAGGAAGCCTTCTGCCAGTGCCACCGCCTGGGAGCTGGTCTCTGCTCCACACTCCCGCACCCAGCTCTCCATCTCTGGAGGCAGAAGAGCCAGAAGCTGCTCCAGAACCACCAGGTCCAGCATCTGGGCTTTGGTGTGTTTTTCTGGTCTCAGCCATCGCCTACAAAAGTCATGGAGTCGGTTGCAAAGTCCTCGGGGACCCTCAGCCTCCTGGTATTGGAGGCTCCGGAAGTTCCAAGGCTGAACTTCTGCTTGGAGGATGGTTTCCTCCTCCAGGATCTTCTGCCCAGCTCTTGCCCAGATCTCCCCACAGCTCCCAGGCTGAACAGCAGGAGGACATTTCTCAGTTCCCACTCTTGCTGAATGTTGTGTCTCCATTCTTTCTCTATCCTGAGAGGTAACTCCAAAAGGGTCCAAGCAATCTTGTGGATCTCCAAATGCCTTTATATTCATAAGATCATTTCTGTTACCCACAGGAAGGACAACAGCAGCCATTCAGCCCACTTTAGCCGAAATATAATTCTTGGCTGTATTTGAAGACAAATACCTTCCAGTTTCTGAATCTGAAATAGAAAATGATAGTATAGTACAGTATGGTATATTAGTATTAGTAAAGCATGGTAGTGTATAGCATAGCCTATAACATATAATGTATATATTATCTCAGTATATGGTATATTTTTAGCATATTGCATTAATATGTTGGGTAACACGGAATAAATAAAATAAACCTTGCCAAACCCTAAAAAGATGAAGAAACCATGAAATACTGTCCACAGCCAATGAAAAGATCCGAGTCTCCCTCTGACACGCAAGCAGATTCACACAACCTGCCTGGAGCCCAAACGGGTCAGCCGAAGGGCTGTAAGGTTCCCCCCACACGAGCAGGGCCGGGAAGGAGGCAGTTTCTCTCCCTCTGCGGAGACAGGCCGGTCTGCGGAGGATCGGGCCCTCGGGGAACGTGGTGCGAATTCTGCCTCCTCGCCCGGCTTCTCTCTTCTCCTGCTGGGCCTCCGCAAGGCCGACCCTCCTTACCCTCACTCGGGCTCTTCCCCGGACACGGGGCGGGAAGGGAGTCCCGAATCCCCGCTTCCCCCTGCAGGGAGAGGGCGGCTGGGGAGCATGGGACCCGGGAAGAGTTCCCCCCCCTCACCCGTCCGAATCTCCCCCCCCCCCCCCGCCAGACTCTCCCGCAGCCTCTCTGCTTCCTCCGGAGCTCCATGGGTTAAGGAGAGCGAGTGCGACGTCCTAGAGAGGTTTGTGATGCCACGCCTCCTCTGGAAAGCCAGCTGTGACGTTCGCCCCCCAGCGGCCCATCGGGGAAACGCTTGACGTTACCTTGTCTTGGCAGGGGTCGCCCCCTGGTGGATTCTGCGCGCCACACCAGGATTCCCCAAAAGGGCGGGAAAGAGGAGCGCGTCTGAGGTGAAGCCGGAGGGCAGGGATGATGGTTATGGGAGTAGGAGGGAAGGGCCCTCTCCTTGGTTGCCTGTCAGAATATCCCTGTGAACATATGCCAGTAGGCCAGTCTGGACTCCAGCCAGCCTCTTGGCCGCCTCTTCTGAAAAGGCTCCTCGCTGCATCCTCCTTCCTGGGCTGCGAGGAGGAATGGCTGAAGTCTTCCTGCTGACCCAAAGCATTCCATGAGGAACTTGGGATGCTTCTTCCCAGTCTTTCCTCTTGACAGCAAAGGGGCTCTTCCTGCAGAATAGAAGGGAAGCAATGCAGGGACAGAAGGGCAAGTGGGGCTGAGGCAGCATTCGCACTGTGTGCCCAATGACTCCAATGTTTGTCACAGTTGGCTATTTTAAAGCCTGGGAGGTGAAGTCCACACATCCTAAAAAGTGGCCAAGTTTGACAAAGCCTAGATTGGGCTAAGAATTGGGACACGTGTTTCTCAGAGTGACATGAATCAGGAGAGTATGTCAAACTATCCAGGTTCATTAATTCTACTATTAGCACAATCGATACCAGATGGATTGTTAATTTTGAGCTTCTGAAGTTCCCACAGGGTTTGGGCGGTTACTACTATAAGTTCAAATGTTCATTTAGTTACCTATACATTTATACAGCCCTCATTTCAATTGCTCTTTGTAACTGGAGACATTGAAAGGATAGTTTTCTTTCTTCCAAGTTTTTTTATTTTTAACAAACATCAATACATGAACAGTGTGGAACCTTAGTGTCATATGTATTGGTACAAACAAAGTAATATTAATCACATTTATTACAATTAATATTCTTATATAGTTCTGATAATAATGCATGTATTTATGTAATTATAATCTTCCATTATTTAGTTATTCAAAAGTTCAATGTCAGTTTTATGCCAACCACCAGGTTCTGAATATCATACCTTTTAATACTATTAAAATATGGATCACGTTTATTAAATTTCACGAGCTTATAGAATTCTAATAACAATACACATTTATGTTGTGTTATAATTGTCCATTGATTACTCAAATTAAACTCCTTTTGCAATCTTATATAGTTATGATAGTATACATATATTTGTATTGTTGTATTTTTTTCATTACCTGGTTCTTCAATATAGTATTTTTATGTCGGTCAAAATATTTAAACATACTTAATAATACCTTCCTTCAAATTCTAATTGCCCTTCTTTTTGTTATTTCTCATATCAAGTTGTGTATTTTATTAATCCCCCTCTCTCTAGCCGCTGTCCCTAATCTAACTTCTAGTTATGCCACTACTGTATTTTAAACATATTCCCTTTCTAGCCATCGTCTCTAGGCAGCTTTAAAGCTTTAATTGTTCGTTTTTTAGCTTGCCTCCCATATTCCTCTCTTGGATCTCTATTTCGATCTACATCCACATCTTGACTGTTCATTTTAAAAATTTATCCCATCTTTGTCCTTTTCCATTGTCTAATTTTCAAAATATCTACTCTTGCCCCTATTTCTTCTCTTCCAGAAAGAGCTTCCTGGTTCTTTGGTTCCTCTTTTAATGCCCTTAAAATACTCTCCCTTGGCGTATTTCATCCATCATTATTTTTGGTATTTTTTGTCATTTTGTTTTATCTGATGGTTTAATTGTTCTCTTTTTACATCTACTTTTTCAGATTGGCTCCTTCTCTTCCTGAGCGTCTTGATCACTCATTGTCCATTGTATCATGTCACTATGCACTCCATACAATTCCTCGTTTCCTTTTCTTTCTTGCCAATATCTCCCTTGTATTTTGAATTATTGACATCATCTCTTCCCAAATACTCACTTCTTCTTGGTGGCACATTTGTTGAATTTTATTGTGTCCCTCTTTTCTCCAATAATCCAGCAACCGTATATTCTAATACAAAGTCATTTCTCAAGAGATTTAATATTCTCAGATCTTTATGTTCCAAAGTTAATCTATCTGTTCCTCTAGATCCGTGATGACGAACCTATGGCATGGGTGCCACAGGTGGCATGCAGCCAGCTTACCTCCAGCTGAGCATGCCCATGCAATCGCGCATGCATGATTGCAGAGACCCAGCTGGTCTTCAGGCCTCTGCTATGCGTATGTGCAATTGCAGCAGGAAACCCAGCAGGTCTTCGGAGCTCTCCTGCGCATTCACACGCGATTGTTCATGTGTGCATGAGTCCCTCTGTGGAGTGCGCATGCATTCATGTGCACAACCTGCATGCATGCACAGATAGTGTGGTTGCACATGCAGCGCACGTGGAGGAACTGCACACAAGTGCAGATGGCATGCACAAAGCGCATACTTTTCGGCACTCGGTAAGTAAAAGGTTCACTGCAAAAGCTGGCTGAGGGATTCTGGGAGTTGAAGTCCACAAGTCACAAAATTGCCAAGTTTGAAGACCCCTGGTCTAGATAGTCCAAAAAGCTTCCCTAAATCTCCTTAAGTCACTAAAGTAGTTCAATCCTGTGTTGTAATCTTCAGGGGTCAATTAGGAATAGCAATAGCATTTAGACTTATATACCACTTCATAGCGCTTTACAACCCTAAGTGTTTTACAGAGTTAGCCTGTTACAACAATTTGGGTCCTCATTTTACCCATCTCGGAAGGACAGAAGGCTGACCTTGAGCCTGGTAGGATTTGAATTGCCATTTGCAGGCAGCCAGCAGTCACAGAAGTAGCCTGCACTACTGCATTCTAACCACTACGCCACATTATTCTTTATTATTTTTTAATAATGAATAATTTTAATATTCTTTAATAATAATGTCTGTCTTATTTTCATTTTTAAATCTCCAGCAATCAAACATTTCCAAGTTTGGGGAATATGTTGTATTTCTTTTCGTCAGCAGGTGGCATTGTTACATTAAGTTTCATTGTTAAATTATTTTTCTCCCATATTCCACTATGTAGAGATGTTAAAATTTTAAGTAAATAGTTCCAGCATTTGTAAATGCCTATCCAGAACAATGCCTTTCCAATTTAAAAGCCCAATTTTCTGCATCTTTAACCATCTTTTTTGCCTTTTTCCTTTTGTTCTTTTTCCTTCCATTTTAAGCTTTTCCTTTTTCTCCAAATATCAAGTTGCTGCCACGTTAAAAAATAGTTGTGAGTTTCTCTCTCTCTCTTCCTGGATATTCTTCTGGAGTTCAAAATTTAAATAGAAAAAATTCTTCTTACTCAATTCCAGACATTGTTCACCAAATCCGCTCCAGCCCAATGCTTCCTCGGCTATCTCAGCTTCATGGTAGCCATCTTAGGCTGCCTCTTCTCCTCGTCATGGCATAGAGGGAAAATGAGCCTGGGCTTCAGCAGGAGAGTTACAATCTCTCCATGACCTCACTGGCTGCCCCTCCTTAGCTTCGCCACACATACAAGGTGGCTTTCAGCTTGATTCAGAGCCCATGAGCAGGGGGAAGCCAGCACAGAAATGGAGCATTCCGTTTTCTGTGACTTGTAACCAGTGGTGGGATCCACCCACTTTTATTACTATTCGATGCATGCACACTTCTATTGATTAATTGTTGTGTCAGGAAATTCCTTTGTTCTAGATTGAATCGCTCCTCAGTTTCCATCCATTGCTTCATGTTCTACCTTTGGATGCTTTGGAGAATAGGTTGACCCCCTCTTCTTTCTAGCAACCTCTTAGATAATTGAATATTGAGGGTGATCAAGAAGGGTTCTAGGGAATTTCCCCAGAATCAGAGAATTCAGATTAACTAAAAAGATTCCCCTTTTCTCCCTGACATCAGTTGGTTCATAGTATCTTCTCATTTTTTTTCTTTTTACTTTGGATTGGGGATAAGGTTGCTATATATTTAAACAGTTTTTTCTGGATGGTTTTTTGGTTTTCCAGGTTACATAGGTCAGCTGATCATCCTTCATGCTTCCTCTGGAAACTAAAGACTAAATTAGTTCCTTGTGTGGATAAGTTTATGGATTGTAAGATCAATATTCCTTTGAAAGCCTTTCTCTATTACAGAGAGTTAAATGCCTTCTGCCTTACATTGATTGTTTCATCGAGAATAAGGAAACATTCTCTAATGGGCTGATTTTCAACTTCCTTGTAAATAGGTGGCTTCTGTGTGTGGCTCCTATTATGCTTAGTAAATTGACTTCTATGAGCAAAGTTCTTTCCACACTCCATGCATTTATAGGGCTTCTCCCCTGTGTGGATACTATTATGGATTGTAAGT
>JAEANM010009721.1:0-11973 GCA_017656035.1 Myanophis thanlyinensis
AGAAAAAAAAAAAGGAAATACTCTGTCCATGTGTGCAGGTGGTGATGATAAAAGAGAAAGCCATTCAATTGGTACGTGATGTATTCTCATCCTTCTTCAGACCCTGAAAACAATATGCAATTGATGAACAGTTTGAATAGAACTAATTCACTCCATTGTAAATGGCAAATGTAACTGACGTATCATTCTACTGAGCAGTAACTCAATCAATTCCATAATTTAAAGTGGACAATAATAAACTTTCGGGGCATCAAATGTGCAATGGATGCTCATTTGGAATATCAAAGGCAGGTTGTTATAGGTGCTCATTTTTTCTAAATATTATGTAAGATGCAAATATCTGAAACACAGCATATGCTTTCAGTACTCTGATACCCAAAATAAATTAAAGTGGACTATTATTGAATTACAAAACATAGGAAGAATCAGGAGCTGGCTAATAACAGGTTAATGAAAAGGTTCTATCCAAAACCACAATAGTTACAAATCTGGCATTTTCTGTCTATAAAACAGAAACCTGTTACGGCGAACCTATGGCACGGGTGCTACAGGTGGCATGCAGAGCTATCTTGCTGGGCACATAAGCTGTTGACCAACATACCTCCAGCTGTACATGCACATGCGATTGCACATTCATGCATGCGCAATTGCAGAGACCCAGCTGGTCTTCAGGCCTCCACTGGGCATGCGCGTGATTGCAGCAGGAAATCCAGCTGGTCTTTGGAAGTCTCCTGCAGATGCATATGCAATTGCTCATGTGTGTGTCAGCTCTGCCTGGATCAGACCCCAAGAAATGAAAACCCTGAATTCATTGTTGTTGAAAACAGGTAGCTTTTACTGGGATATGACTGAATGCAAAGAAGCGAAAGCAAGGTCTGACTAAAACCACGCAAAAGTATACATATCAAAGAATTCCCAAAATCCCCCCCCAGGGTTTGACGAAGTCCATCCAATCCGTAGTTCTCAAAAGGTTATGAGGCAGGCATCTGCAGGTGATGGTGACCGTTACTTCTCTGGGACGGTTGGCCTTGAACATGGATAAACATCCTGCTTAAAAAATGCAAGGGCCTCTCACACCAGCACTCTTCCCCCTCCCCATATCTCCCAGTTCTTCCTCCCCCTGTTACTATGGCAGCCGATAAGGGTAAGCTGTAGCCAAAGAAACTTGGAGGCTGACAGCCAACATGCATTGCATGTGCAAACGCTGCATGCATGCACAGATGGTGCAGTTGCACATCCAGCACATGTGGAGGAACTGCACGCAAGTGTGGATGGCACGTGCAAAGAACATACTTTTTGGCACTTGGTAAGTAAAAGGTTCGCCACCACTGTTATAGACTGAGTAAAGAATGATAAATTTAATTGTCATCTTTTAATATAAAGGGTTGAATAAATATGAAAATATTAAATTTTCACATGCTTGTTTTCTCAGCAGTATACTGCTGTGAAATGTGTTTAAAAACTTTTAGTCCTTTGATTCTGCTCTATTGACAAATTGACTATGCTACATGTATATCAAAAGTACACGTCTGAGAAGCTCTTTTGTTAATAGAATGATCTCATTGTAAACCACATGATATTTTGATATTTTACATTAAAACTAAATTTGCATGGAGATTTTGGCAAGATTCCTTAATTTCACAAAGTAATAATTCACAGTTTAAGCCAATGCCCACAGGCAGAAATTCAAACAGACTTTTGTTGTAGCAGTCTTGCAAAGTATATTAAAAGCACCTTAATGGAGACACTTTATAAAAAGCCACATGATGATGATGACCTCATATAGAAAGATGTCTTCCATTAATATTATAAGATACAGATATATAAAAGAAAATAGTAGGCAAAATAGGGGAAGGAAAAGGTAAGGCAAAAGTATGGGATAAAGGGAAAAAAAGAAAAAAAAAGGCATTCTTCCGGCTTCCTTTGTGCATAGAATAAAATAACATCAAACCTCAACTTTTTGCTTTTACATAATAGTATAAACTAGCCATTTCTATAACAACAAAGCTATCTAATCAGTAAAATCCAATATCAAAGTTTCTTTTTTTCCACTTCAATCACAAAGTCCAGAAGCATAACAAACAAACTAACAAACCAATAAAAACTTTGGTTAGAAAAAGAAAGATGTTTTGCACAAAGATTTTTGTAACTTTGTGAAGAATTTTACATGAAAAATTGAGGCTTTGTCTAAGTTTATAGTAGCCCTGAAGCCATAGACAACTTCTGTATTTAAGTTGTTATCATGAGACAGTCTAAAACAGGGGTGTCAAACTAGCAGCCTGTGGGCAGATGTGTCATGCTCAAGCCATGCCCATCCCAGCTCCGCAAAGCCCCCCCCCCAAAATGTTGTGATACATCACGATATATCACGTGATGTGATTGAGTTTGACACCCGTGGTCTAAAACATGAATGTAAACGCCTAAAAAACAAAGTTTTGCAGAATTCAAAATTATAAAACCCTGATTGTATAGAATTATAGCAAGATATAAATATAAGGGATATAATAAATAAAATAAATATCTATTTATTATATTATATAAAAGGCCTTATATCGAAGTGAAACAAAGATTTCACTTCTGTATTATTTTTTCAGAATGTTTCAGTTTGGATGGTGAGCTGTGAAAGAATGAGCCCCTCTTAAGTTTTTCCACTTTGTCCCAAATCTTTATTTTTTAAATGTTCAAGCCATTCACACTTATTTTCTTCTGGAATAATAAATGCAACACAATGATATGTTTGTTTATTGTTATCCTTTTTCCCTCTCATTTTTTTAAAATTAAGAAATACCAGAATGACTTTTATCCAAAGTATACAAGCACTACAGAAAATATTTTTCTACACAGGACATAGCCAAGAGGAAGAGGAAGAGGAAGATTTCGATATGTGTTTTCTTTGTAAATTTATCTACTGAGGTTTCTGACATTATTCTGTTTTATTGTCATTTTGATGGATTCCTCTGTCTTTGTTTTTATCCAGTTTGTCTAACAGTCAAAATAAATAAACTATAGTTGTTTTTTTTACATTTCTCTATCTTATATTTCCATTTAAAACAAATAGTAAAAAGATTTTAAATATATTCAATAAGTAAATGTAATTATAATCTCACTAGACCATACGTATACATTTAATAAAAAAAACAACTTATACATGTTCCATGTATATTCCTAAAACAGCAAAGTGAATTTAGGGCACTAAATGGCAGCATCAATTTGAACATAAATATATATTTCTGCTTCACCTCTTCAATGACAGAAAAAGCAAGGTTTCTTCTCCCTATGGTTTCAAAATGTCTAGAAAATTTACATTTTCCAGTTCCTTGGAAAGCCTCTAAATTTTAAAACTCAAAATGTATTAAATCTGACACAGAGAATATAAAAGATGCAATGGTAGATAACATAAAATATGATAAAATAAAATGAAATATAAAAGATGCAATAGTAGATAACAGACTCAGCTTTTTCTGAAATTCAAATGCAAGATTTTAATTAATTAAATTAATTAATTAATTAAGAGGACCTTCAAAATATGCCTGTGGGCTCTGGTACCCCAATTGCATAGCCAGGTCTTGTGTGAATTGTGGAATATTTAGAGGGGTGGAGCTAAAATTAATTTCTGAGACGAGAAGATTACACAAGGTGGGCACCATGGTAGATTTTGCCTCTCTGGACTGTCACATATAAATTCATCGCATGTCTTTTGGATCATAGCTTCCATTATTGTACAATCTTGCTTTTTCCCCAAGTTCCTGACTGCACAATTGTCAAAACATTACATAGCTGTTGCAAAATCTTCTGCTCACTAGGACTCCATAAAGGATTGAGAAACAAAAGCAATGATGGCCATAACCATGGGATCAAATCCTATCCCTTTTTACATGCATCATAATGCTTTTAAAAAATGGGATGGGTCTTCTACCTTGTTTTTTATTAAGTCATCTGCAATTCTTACTTCTGTTTGCTGTAGAAAATCACAGGTGTTGGTACCCAACTATATGAAATAGCACATTTGAGGGTATTACTTTTGCTTAAGTTAGCATAGCTTCTTTGAACATAATGCAAAAATAAAGCATTGAAGCATTATGAACATAATGCATTTACAAAATTCTATGCATTGACAAGTACTGTACATTGAAAAACAAGATTTCTCTTAAGAGAGCCATTTATGTTTATACAATAATGTATGTTTACTTACATAGGAAGGCAAAAGAAAATAATCTTCAACCATACCAGGTTTAATCCATTTTTGCTGAAAGAGAAACTTATATGGATAGATAAGCCTAAGAAATAGAAATATTAATGCATGTACAGGGTCATCATATTAATACATATTTAAAAGAAATCCTACTGAGTTGGTAAGGTGCATTAATAGAGAACAAGTCATACCTTAAACATCTTTCAAATTAGAATATTTTAAACTTATAGCTATTAATATATTAATATTTCTATATTAATACTGGAAAATTTCAATCAATCATTCAGCACTTTTTAAAAATAAAATGTAATGTATAGAATTAGAAATGCCAGTGTGGGAATTATTTAAAATACAGTTATTTTGACTATGTTGTGAAAGAATTCTGTCATTTCTGTAAGGTCGATTTTGTAAGTCATGCTTAAAATATAGAAAAAAATAACTGAATGGCTAGCAAAGAAAAACAGCAATACCTTAAGACACTTAGGTCTCAATAATTACATGCATTAGTTTTTTCAAGTCATTAGGCACAATTGTAAGAACAGACAAAACAATTGGTAGTTAGTCAAAGAGCTTCGGAAGCTGCTATATAATTAAAATTAATTTGGCTAATTCTATGCACACTCATCTGGGAGTTAAATTCAGTAGCTATGTATATACTAAATAAGTTGAAAAACTATCCATTAAATCATAAAGTACATACTTCTCATTGTTGAATGAGCATCTTGCAAGAAATCCCATAGAATATGATCACTACCGTAGCTCTTATTGACAGAGAGTCAAATTGTATTCATTTAACTCAGAATCTAACACAGATTATCCAAGATTTCAGAAGTAACTCACTGGATAAGCAGCACAATAGCCTGGATCTATCATGTTGGCTATTGTAGATTTTGTTAAACATTTCAATACATGTCATTTTGTGTTTGATTTCTACACATTTCTACAAAATCAAGGTATTCAATATGATTAGACAGTCAAATGATGGATTTTTCATTTTTCCCATCATAGTCACAATTTCAGAATAGGAAAGCTGTAAATATTAGGATATTCAAATAACTAGATACCTGACATTACAGCATTTTAAAAGTGAATGTCAATATGATTTTTGATTTTTGAGTTATGAGTCTATTTCTGCTGAATCCAGTAAGAGAACACAGCTATCTTTTATCTCTGTCCCATGATATCCTGCTTTTTTAAGGGATTTTTTTTAAAAAGATACTTCTCCAACTTCTTGGGATCTCCACCGAATAGAATAGAATAGAACAGAACAGAATTCTTTATTGGTCAAGTGTGATTGGACACACAAGGAATTTGTCTTTGGTGCATATACTCTCAGTACATAAAAAGAAAACATTCATAAGATACAACACTTAATGATAGTCACAGGGTACAAATATATCAAATCATATTAGGAAACAATAATCAATGTAAATCATAAGGATAGAGCAACAAAGTTAGAGTCATAAGTGGGAGAAGGTAGGTGATAAGATGAGAAGAATAATAGTAATGCAGATTTAGTAAATAGATTGAGAGTATTGAGGGAATTATTTGTTTAGCAGAATGATGGTGTTTGGGAAAAAACTATTCTTGTGTCTAGTTGTTCTGGTGTGCAATGCTCTGTAACTTGAATTTGCCAATCATATTCTGAGCGAAGCTGTTTCTGACATAAATAGCAAGATTTCACTTTTTAAATATTCAAAATAGATCCTTTCCCCTTGAACAAGGAAGTATTTCCAAAACCTCTGAAAAAAGTTATGTAATTCTAGAAATCCCCATGCTATCTAGGGGATTGCTGCAAGCCTGACGGGAGGCAACTGAATAACAGATTCAACTGTTTTATTATGCAAATCTTAGAGGCTAGTTAGAAGCAGTACACAATTTTAGACTGCCCTAAATGTCTTGAACTCTTGGAGATAATAGATTTTATTCTGATAATTGTTTCAACCCTTGTCAACATAATTTCAAGAACAGAACGTTTATTAAATAACCAGGGCCAATTGTGGAATTCAGCACTTTAATGTAACTGTTTGGAGGAACCTCTATAAATAGAATATAATATAGAATAGAATATTCTTTATTGGCCAAGTGTGATAGGACACACAAGGAATTTGCCTCTGTTGCATAAGCTCTTAGTATACATACAAACAACATTGTGACAAATAATAGATACCAATAGGAGACGGTAATAGGAAAGATGAGAAGGGTAATAGTAATATAGGCCTAATACATGACTAAATATCCGTAGACAGTGCTGTGGGAATTAGCAGAGTGATGGCATGGAGAAAATTTTTTCTTTGTGTCCAGTTGTTTTGACATGCAATGCCCTATAACAAAGTTATTCACAAAATAAAATCATGTTTAAAATTAGGGGAATAATCCTGTTAATGCAAGCTGCCGATTAGGTAATATAGAACAGTGCTAGTTTATGGATAAATTTAGACCTTCAAAAATTCATTCAGCTCAGTCTACCTATTGGTTAACACTGAGGTTAGTGAATAGGTACACTTACTTGCTTAAAAACCCTATGAGATGCTTTAGTCAACAGGCATAGATCCTTTTGAAAATCTCATTGATCTTGAATTATTCAGTGGTTAACATGGAACTATGATAACTTGTAAGTGATTTGGCCATCAGAAAGTTGTTTTTCAGCTGAGATAACACACAAGGAGCTCTGTTGTGAGCAGAGCAGTGGAAGCAAGCAATTGGTGCAAGGGAGAAATCTGACAAGACAACAGACCTTAGTCCTGAGTTAGAGGGAATAGGGTAAAAATATCTCAGCTATCTAGTCAATTACCATGTATATTTTTTGGGGGGGAAGGAAGAAACCCAGAGAAGCCCAACTTTAGAATACAGACTTATTAGTACGGCAGAACATGAAAAATCTTCATTTTTTTCTTATTCTACAATTGTAGCAATATTGACCATTAGGAAGAAAATGCAATAAATTTTAAGTGTAGTATAGCATTTGTTGGTATATTTCCATCCAGTCAAGAATAATTTCTATATAGTGAGCTACAAGGTAAACTCAAATCACATAGGATACCATGTGAAAATGATTTGGTTATACCTTTTCACTGAAGGTTTACTGAGGTAGGTAATCTCTGGAAGCTCCTGAATGCCCAAGTTGTTCAGTTAATCCACAAACTAATAAACATTTATAGATTTAAATTTCAATTCATGAACTTTCTTGGGAAGGTTTTGGCTTAAGTTCCTACATTTTAGCTTAATTGGCACTATATTGTTGCTGGAGCTTTAATCTGTGATCTGCAATCCATTTAAGAAAGTGCACTTATTTTATTGGAGTATTTTCAGTTCACTTCAGATTACCTCCTTTTACACAGCTAACAGTTATAATAATGTTAACAGGGAAAGTAATTTCAGTGTAAATGGAGTATTTGTTGGTTCAGATGACATCTTAAATTGGTTTCTGAGGAGAGACTGAACAGTAAATTAAACTTAAAGTAGGATTAAGATTAGCCCCAAAGGTCAAAATCACTGGATTGGATACTATTTCCTCGTTAACCTATTATGTACATACATGCTTCCCAAATCTTTTGACAGAAATGTGTAACCTAAAGTACACATTAATAGCTATTATAACAATTGGAGAGAGACACAAACACAATACAAGTATTCCCTAGGCAGATAGAATAGCATTTATTAACAATTAACACAAATATAAAAATCACTATAACCCACAGATACCATTACTGTATGACATTATACGGACCAGTTACTTAACTGCTTGAATGTGGGTTAAGTCAGCAATAAAATGGATAATAAAATACTATTGCTAGCTAAAATAGCTTTCTTGTCTAATTAAAGATAAGTGGAAGAAATACCAAACTATAATTCAAGAAAGGCAGAAAACATTTATTTTCATTATTTGATCAAAATGCCTATTATCTAGTTTTCTATCCTGTACATTAAAAAAAATAATAGAAAGCTGCTGAAGAATAACTCATTGAGAAAGAAGGTTATGTTCAACACTTCATGCAGATAATTTTTATTTCTCCTTTCTCTTCAATTGATCTTTCCATTTTTAAAGATGTGAGCAAACAAAATTTCTCATCCTCATTATGTTTCCTTTCAAAAGTAGAAAAATACAAAGTCAGAAATTATGGTTTTTCAGATATTGGTAAACTACAACTGTCAGGATCTTCACCATCTGCCAAGATAACCAAGGTGTTTTTTTTAAGTTAATAGATTCACTATACCCGCACAAAATTTATTTGGCTTTCCTTAGTTTTCCAGTCTTCAGATTGCTTAAAAATGGCAACTCCTCAAATTACCAGGTACAATAGTACTTCCCAGTTTAGCTCTCTCCAAGTGTGTCAGAGTGCAACTCTTAAAAAGTATGAGCTATCTTAGCACAAATATTTATTGGAGATTCTGGGAGCAACAGTGCCAACTCATCTTAACAGCAATAGGTTGGGAAAATTGCATTAGATTCTAGCTAAAGGATTAATGGAGGTTGAAAGGACAGTGGCTTATAACTGCTTCTTCATATTAAACTATTAGGCTGGCAGCAGAACAAATGAAGAAAAGTAAGCTCCTCTGAGAAGCCATATCAGCTGTCACCTGGCAGTAGTCATTATATCAGGTTCATAGCAGAGACATTGAAGGAGACAGACCCACAATCAGCTGCAGCTTTATCACACTCCTATTTCCATCAACTATCACTTGTCACCAGCCATTTCATCAGGGAAGAAAAGTGAAACAGAGTTATCATCAACTCAGCTAAGAAGTCATCTTAATCAGGTTTCAGCATCCATCTTCTGTCATCTGGCCAGTAGAACAGAAGGACCATTCCTCTGTTTAAACTTTTTCCATCCCAGATGATTATAAGGTTGCTGTATTAAGAATGTAAGCATGAGTGTTCTCTTTGTTTTACTGCCCCAATTACCATTCCTTTTATGTTTAGTCTTACACTGGGTCTTTTAGAGTTCAAGGTTCGAGGAACAAAATTGGTCTTTGTAAACTAATAATAGAAAATATTTTTTACATTTTGTCTAACTAGGACAAAAATTCTAGATGCAAATGCATATCAGATACTGCTGTTAGTAGAATTGAATGAAAATATCTTACTTAGATCAACTCATGGCTTGAGATAAATAATAGATATTTTTAGAATATCAGAAGCTTTTAATGAACTATCAGGTGCTTTTAAATATGGTTTGATAGTGATTAAGATGAAAGTGGATAATTTTAAATTTCTACTATAAGCAAAGCAGTAATGAATATAATATAATGCCCTGAAGTGTAACTCTTTTGAATGTAACGAAAAATTAATGTTTTACAATAGTTTATTAAAATCAGATCGATACTTTTTCCATTAATTCCATCAACAAATAAGTGTCCTTTGGTTCTCTATGCAGCACAAGATATTTATAAATTATCTATGTTCTTCATATTTAAATTTGGTCTGCATGCATATGGTAGCAATGGCCATGCTGTTTATAAATTATGGGAATTCTAATCTCAACATATCTGGAAGCAACCAAATTCTAAATTCAACCCAAGATATTTTCTTGATTGAAATTCTAGCAAACAGTAATACTATGATTTATAGATCAATGGACTAAAAAAAAAACCTGTTCTTTCATTCTGTGTGTATAGCATCTTCTCTATATAAAAAAATCACAGAATTGTTGGAGATTTTTAAAATTAATCAATAAGTATAATTAAGAAGTTGTTTTTATTTATGGATGCTCAGTTGTAGCAGCTATAAATTTGTTCAACTCTTTTTATATTCCTTCTTAGCCAGGTTCCTAAACTTTTTGCTATTAACATCTCTTCAGTATAACCGTAATGTACACAGTCCCCTAAAAATTAAATACCAAAATGAAAAGAAATGAATAAGAAAAGCAGTAAAATGAAACTTTGGGAAAGGTGATTTATTGCAACAATATTTGTTACAATAAAATTATAAAAGATTCTTTATGCCTCCCATAGATTGACTTTCCCATCTCAAGGGTGGTACATCTCACAATTTGGGAAACCAAGCCTTAGATTTTTAAGTGCCTACACACATATTATTTTTTGATATTCAGAAAGATTGCAGCTGATTAGAAATTCATGACTGGGTTAATTACAGAAGAAATAATCTTGTGTTTTAATTTTCTTTCCAGATGTGTACAGCGGTGTGAAAGCAAATTGCTGCTTGAAATCAAAACAAAATTGAAAAGCCTTCTCCTGCCAGTTATATTTGGTTGATATTTCTCCACACGTGGATTACTTTTTCCAGTTTATTCCAGACACAGAACCTTCTACAGGTGAACAGAACATTCTTATGCAAGTCCATTCAAATCCATTCCGGTAATGACATACCACTGCAGCCAGGATAAATTCCCGATTATTGAAACCTGGAATCCCAGATCGTGGCCGAATTAGAAGATCGCAAACCGAGTCAAGATGTTCGAGAACTAAAACCTGGGGAAGCGCAATTCAGCCAATCAAAGAAGCTTCTTGCGTATTCATATTCCAAGCGACCTATCGAATAGAAATTCCCAAAGTCTGAAGCTGCCGTGGATCATTTTTGGCCATTTTTGATAGTGGAAAAGAACTTAAGACTCAAGTTAAATTTAAAAATGGGAAGCCCACACTAAATATGGAGACAAATGCAAAACTGGAGTCACGTGGTGCGATACTTGGCAGTCCAGAGTTTTTGTAACCATAGAAATGGGAACTTTTGCACTAACGCAAGCATGCTCGGTACTAAGAGCACATGCGCAATACTACTTAAAATACGGGAAATGACTATTGTTGCAAAAGCTGGCAAAGTAGTCCCGCCCCCGAGGTTTATTAACTAACTTCCCGGGCCGGGAAAGGGGTGTGGTTATACCTTTTCCCTGCCTTCGCTGAGCAAGGGGCTCCAGTACAACCACCTGGTCATGATGCAGGGCTTGCCCGCCATCCCCGAGGAGATCAGTAACTTCCTTGCAGGTGAATGTGCCCTGCGCGGCTGGGAGGGAACTTCTGCAAGCGTGGCGAGACTAGACAGCGCTTTGCTAGAGGCAGTGTAATACATTAATAGTAGAGTAAGGAAAAGAAAAGGGAAGGTAGAAGAAATAGAGAAGTGACTTCTGGGTGGGAGTAATTGCTTTTGGGAAGGGAAGCCGAATATCTAAACTTGAGGTTTTGTTTTCTAAGCGTAATAATAAAGAAAAGGGGGACTCCGTAAGCGGTCATCAAGAAATTTACCTTAGAAGACCAACTGGGTTGCAGGCAGGGTGGGCTGATGCTTAGCTGTTTATTTTTTAAATATTTGGATAAGAAATAGCTAAATACTTCCCTGACTTGGATTAGGGAAATTTGACATCAGTATTCATTCATCAGAAAATCTGCTCTTGTTTTCTTATTTTGGGAATATATTCTTAAAGTCAGTTTGGTGTATAAGGCCAGTAAATAAAGTACAGGGCTAGAAAGAGAAGACTGAGTTTTAGTTCCACTTTAGGTATAAAAAACCTGAGTGACTTTGAGTTAGTTATCCAACCCACCTCACAGAGCTGTTGTAGGAAAAACAGGGAAAACAGTATTATGTTTGTTTAATGCCTTGAATTATTTATAAGATAATCAAGGTGGAATAAAAATATAATAAAGTTTTAATTTCAAAAATTAATTTGCATTGCTAATGCTATAAGTATAAAGAGTTTAGCTAAGAAGAACTTAGAATGGTACTGCAGAAGCATCACAATGTTTGAATGTCCACCTGGATTCCTGATTATTTTTTTCTTGGACCAAAGTCCAAAGTACAGAATTGGGGCTTTGTTTCAGCCAAA
>JAEANM010009722.1:0-16202 GCA_017656035.1 Myanophis thanlyinensis
GGTTATAAAATGGGGCAAAACTCACTTAACAAATGTTTCATTTAACAATAGAAATGTTGGGCTCAGTCGTGGTAGCAGAATTATTTTTTTCTTGAAAAACCTCTCTTAAAATTAAGGTGCGCGTTATAAGCCGATAAATACGGTATGTAGTGATATTTTCTCCATTTTTTGATTCTACTTCTAACCTAGTTATCATTCATACAGCTCCTAGTTTACAAGGTGTTTTATAGTCCTCCCTCTTGCCTGGTTTCTTTTTAACATAATTATAATCACATATTAATGCTAATATTTATTCTTTGTACTAATAATTTCCCATTGTTTAATTAATCATTCTCTTAACCTTTTAATTTAACTTTGCTTTTATTATTCATTTTATTACTTAGCTATCTATAGACAGAACATTCTATTTCTAATCTATTCAATACTTAAATGTTTATTATATAGAGATATATGTGATGATATTTTCCCCACTTCTCGGTTCTAACTCTAACCTAGTTCTCATTCATACAGCTCCTAGCTTAAAAGGTATTCTATAATTGTCCCTCGTCTCTTGCTCTGTTTCTTTTTTCTTTTTCCAAACTTCTATTAGCTTCTTGGCACATCTCTGTTGCTCCTTTACAATCCTATATATTTTGTATTGTTCACATTCACATCCATCTCTATCCCTTCATAATTTTGAGTCATCAAAAACCCTTTTCTTGGTTCTTTCCTCACTTCATGAGAATCTTTCTGTATGTTCTATATTTTGGTCTCTTGGTGTATGAAAAATATCTATATCTTTATGTATTGTGTATTGTATTTTTCCTCTATCTTTTCTTTTTTCCTTCTATTTCCTTCTCTATTTCCTGGGAATCCTGTTCCTTATTCTGTACCACTTGTTCATAGCTCTCTAGTTTCCCAGTTGCCTTTTGGATCAATTGATTTATTTCCCTTATCTTCTGTTTCAGTATGTTTTGGTCCATCAAAAACCATCCTCCGGGTACGATGTGAAGTGAGGTGGCTGAGGAAGCAGGGCTCAGTCTTTCCCAGTTGAATTCCTTTTTCAGAAAACCCCTTGAAGGGGAAAAAATGTATCCAAATGTATCCCCAATATGTTGGAAATGCAAAGCTACACCACAAGAAATGCACCCACCATTTCTGAGCATGATGTGAGGAGAACCTTCAGGAGAGTAAACACCAGGAAAGCATCAAGACCAGATAGCATCCCAGGCCATACCCTCAGATCCTGCGCAGACCAACTAGCACCGGTGTTCATGGAGATATTCAACCTCTCCTTACTCCTTAAATCAACAATCCCACGTGCTTCAAAGAATCCACCATTGTCCCCGTCCCCAAGAAACCACATCCTACCACCCTCAATGACTATTGCCCTGTTGCCCTAATCTCCATAATGATGAAATGCTTCAAAAGACTAGTAGAGATCTCATCACTTCCTCACTACTGGACACACTGGACCCCCTACAGCTTGCCTATTGCCATAACCATTCAACCGATGACACAATCTCTCACCTCCTCCACACATCACTTACTCATCTGGAGCCCAGGAAAGGGAACTATGTTAAAATGCTCTTTTTGGCTACAGTTTAGCATTCAATACCATAATCTCCTCCACACTGACTGGCAAGCTGAAACACCTGAAATGCCCATCTTTTTCTCTCTTTCCAGATCTAACATTCGCGCTCAGATTTTTCGTCACTGCTTTTTGGGAGGTTCAGGAAAAGACTTCAGTTGAGCCCCACTTTTCTAAGGGAATGCTTTAGTGAATATTTCACAGTCAAAATTAGAGATTTCTCACCCACATCATACACACTGTTGCAAGATCGTTCCTCTCTTCTCTTCTCTTCTCTTCTCTTCTGTTCAGCTTGTAACGGCTTTGGTTCAGCCATAATGGCTGTCCTCTCTTCCACAGGATAAAGGGTTTTTCTTCAGGTCAGACAAGAAGACTGTGCTCTCTTTGTAATTTCCAAATCATCCCCTCTTTTTTGTCACCCCTCCAAGGTGACTTGGCCCTGTGGGCTTCTCCATTTGGGAGAAATAGACGGACTTAGTGGAACTCAACTTGTCCATGTCTCTTCACCAGCATTTCCACTGCATATCTCTCAGCCTAAATTTTCTTCTCTGAAGAAGTAGGAGACAATAAATTGGACTGCCCCTCCAAAATGGATGCTTGAGTTAGAAAGTAATCATGTCTATCTTTTTCCTTTCAATATTGGTCAAAAGATTGCTCTTTTCCTTGCATTTAAAGAGTGTTTTCCTTCTAACGAACACTATTGTTCAAGAGTGAGAAGAGTTTATTTTGATATTCCAGGATGAAACACATCAGTGTAGATTTATTCATGAACTGGACTAGGCATAGTAACAAGATCAGCCAATGGGGACTATATCGAAACTGAAACAGTATTTGCTGGAGACAGAAAGGAGCCTGGGCATGGCTTAGCTTAACTGCCCTGTATAGAGGAGGTTTGCTTTGTCTGTATTAGCTGTGCTGAACTCTGAAACTGAAATTAAAACTCTCAACTCCTCTCCTCTGCTTGTGTTTGCTTGTACTTGCTACCAAGTGTGGTATTGTATACTTACTTCATATTATATAATATATACAGAGAAGTTTTTTTTATAAATAATGGAATCCTGCTGAATCAGTTATTTGTGTGTGCTTCTGAATGTAATTGCTACTGCAAGCTCTAGCAAAACATTTGCCTTTGCTCAACATTTGCTTGAATGTTGAATGAACCAACTATTAATCTTTGCAATAAATTGTCAAAAATGCTTTAAAATCTTCACTTATTCTTTGAGATTAATGGTAATAATTGCAGGTTTCCTTCAGAAATCCCTATTCAAAGATGTCTATGAGTTCATTGTCTACTTTTAATTCAGGGCTAGCAACAAGACCTCAGTTCTCAGATAAAAGATAACCTTTGAACACTACTTTGGTAATCAATTGCCCTATGTTTACTGAATCCTCCTCCAGTTGCTCACCATGTATGAATAGATCACCATAAATAATTGGTAACAGGTAGTCCTTGACTTACAACTATTCATTTAGTGACCATTTGAAGTTACATTGGCACTGAAAAAAATAACTTATGATCACTTTCCACATTAATGACCATTGCAGCATCCCTTTAGTCATGTGATAGAAATTCAGGCACTTGACAACTGGCATGTATTTATGACAGCTACCAAGCTTAGCATATTTTGGGCTTAATTGTAATTGTAAGTCAAGGTCGAACAAGTTAAAGTACCTGTATTTACTTTACATGAAGTTTTTCAAGTGGTCATCTGTGAAATCTAATCCACTCTTCTATCATGCTTGCTTATAGAATGACTTCAAATGTTCATTTTCAGTTTCATTGTGTAGGTTTCAAGACCAACTAAAACTTTCACCTACATTTCACTTGACTCACAACTTAACAAAGGAAAGTGTGGTGGTAGATTGGAATGCAAGTGTGAGGGGAATGGCATCCAAGCATTGTTGCTTCCCATGAGACATTCCTCCCCTCCTGGCCAAGGACACCCAGAGCAGATGTCACAGCATGACTGGCTGGTTCTCATAACAAAATGAACAGAAGTGATTGGTGGACATAATGGACTATGGTGGCCTATGGGGAAAGGGGGAATTAATTATGAGTGCTTTTGCATGGGAAACCAGAGCTGGTTTCACTTCTTCTATGCTAGTGTGGATTTATCCAGTAAAGTTGGTAAAATAATGTCCCAGGAGTTTCTTTTTCTGGATTCTTCATCTGAACAGTTGACAGTATGTCTTAATGCAATTAATCTGCATTGAGTATAATGGTATATAGGAAGGCTCTTGGGAGACAGGAGGAAGATCCACAGCCATAAGAATGGCTGAATAAAAAACAGTGGGGCCAACAACAGGAATGTGAGCTGTCTCTTATTTGACCTTTCCCCTGGCTGTGGCTCTTCCCCCCTGTTTCTCAAGATCCTTTCTGCATATAAGTACTTAAATAAGTATGGGTGATTGCAGGGGAAACAAGATCTGGAATGGCAGCTGCAATGCCAAGATTGAAGCCTCAGCTTTTTTGTATCTGCATGCATATTGCACATATGTAAAATGGAGAGACAGGTGTTCAGTCATAATAGTTCATCCCCCCCATGCCCTTTTATGATTATGGGAAGTGTACATTCACATCTGGATGCTTCTGCACAAAAGGAAAAACACAAGAATTAACTAGATTTAGTTAATTTAAATTGTCTCAGTATAGTCGTATAATCTACCATATGTATAAATATTCAAAGGCCCATTTGTCTGATAACAGCTGTAAATACTGTAACTAATCCACCATTTTAGCTACATTTAAGCAACTATCACTAGTTGAGAAATTACAATCACAGTTATTAAGGGGAAAATATGGGACACCACCAAAATGCTATTTGATATATGAGGCCCGCTTTGTTATTTGTCTACAGATATAGTAGATATGAGAGTCAGTTTCATATAGTGTTAAGGCAGATTAGATACTGGGGGTTCCAGCTCCAGGCACAAAATGACCTAAAGCCTACTGTAGGTCATTTACTTTCAGCCTTGGAAGGAGGTAATGTCAAAACATTTCTGAAAATTTTCTAAGAAAATTGTCAGGGACTTGTCTAGGCAGTTACCATAAATCACACTGCCTCAATGATACAAATGGACTGGTGGATGGATGGATAGATGGATGGAGGGGTGGAAGGGAATGAGTGAGTTATATTTTGCAATTGATAGGTTATGAATATAAAAATTCCCTATAATTTTGTTTGTTTTGAGGGAACAAGATATTACTTTAATGACTAATATGCCTTGTTTCAAACTAGCCTGTACCCTTGAATTCAATTTATGTGACAAGTATAATCTGGGGACTGCAGTAAAGTTAGTGCATAAATGAACCTGATGAAATTATTAAGGATTTGCCACAAAGTGAGGACATTTACCTAGATATTTTGGAATCTATTCACATAGCATTATGAAGAATCAGAAGCACAGAAAACAGATGTTAAACATATATTAACAGATTACAGTGCAAGATAAAGAGTTTGGGACAATCACAACCTGGATGCCTGAGAATTTTCAAGAGGCAACCGGACTGTCTTTGGAGATATTTCACTGTTTATTTAAAAAGTTTCTTCAGCTCTGGCTGGGTGGTGGAAAAAGGAATGATTTATACACCTTGCAGGTAATTTGTATTCTTTTAGAGAGTTATTGAAGCCACCTGGAGGTTTATTTGTCATCAGTAGTGCAAATGGATGTGGAGCCTTCTTGGAATTGTTGAAAGGACTGTGTTATAGACTGAAGATAAATGATATCATATCCCTCCCTCCCCCTCTATTGAGAGAGGGTTGTTCAATTTTGACATAGATGGCCTCTTTGATCCCTCTTTCAAACCAGCGGTCCTCTCTGTCTAAAATTAGCTGCCTTCGAAAAGAGTAGCATTTGTCTTTGAAATGCAGATGGACTGCTGAATCTTGTCCTGATCCTATGTTGCGCCATTTGCTTATGAAATGCTTGTTTTGGTTCCCCAATGTACAGATCTGCACATGGCTCACTGCATTGTACTGCGTATACTATGTTGCACAATTTGTCTCTTGCCTTGGGGTGGGCAAGCTTCTGCTTTATAATGTATTCTTGGATTTGAAGTGTTGCATATATGTTGTATTGGCTGAAGATCCTCCTGAGCCTTTCCAATATTCTTGCAACATACGGAATGACAATGTTGTTTCATTTATTGTTCTCTTTGAAACATGTGTCATAGGTTCACCTATGTCCCTCATTGTAGCCACTCTCTACATGGAAGAGCTAGAAACTAAATCCCTAAACTCCTTTACATGAATTCCACCCACTCACTGATATAGGTATGTGAATGATAAATAGGTCAAGATCAAAACCCAGGAACTGGAAGCATTTATCAAACATATAAACTCTGTGGGCAGATACAACAAATTCACATAGGAAGATATTAAGGAAAATAGTCTAGCCTTTGTGATCTGTGCAGTATATAGTAAGAAAGACAGAAACTTTAACATTGAAGTTTACAGACACACACACACCCCCACACACACAGAGATCAATATTTACATTTTGATTCCCACCATTCATTGGAGCACAAATTGGGAGTCATCAGAAACTTATACCACCAAGCTAAAGGCCTGCCTACCAGCAACAATGGGAATGAAAAAGAACTAAAATACACCAAGCAAACTCTCAGAATGTGTGGGTTAATCAATAACATATAATAAAGAGAACAATAAATAATGCAAAGTTGTTATTCCATACATTGCAGGAATATTGGAAAAGCTCAGAAGGATCTTCAACCAACACAATATATGCACACAAAATATGAAACCCAAGAATACACTAAGGCAGAAGCTTGTCCACTCCAAGGATAAAACACCAAGGCACAAACTGAGCAACATGGTATATGAATACAATGCAGTGAGCCAAGTACAGATTTGTACATTGGGGAAACAAAACAATACATGGCACAATACAGGAGAACAAACATCTGTATTTAAAAGACAAATAGTTCTCTTTTGAAGATACCAAAGTCCATATTTTGGACAGAGAGGACACTGGTTTGAAACAGGGGCCAAAGAGGCCATCTATGTTAAAAGTGAACATCCCTCTCTCAACAGAGGGGGAGGGATATGACAGCATTTATCTTCAGTCTACAATACAGTCCTTTCAATAGTTCCAAGAAGGCTCCACACCTATTTGCACTACTCAGGTGGCCGTGGTGACACAGATAAACCTCCAGATGGGCCTCAAGAACTCTCTAAAACAGTGGTTCCCAAACTTTTTCAGTCCACCGCCCCCCTGGTGCTACAAACTGATCCTCAGTGCCCTCCACCCACTGGTGGAATTCAGTTTTTTTTTACTACCAGTTCTGTGGGTGTGGCTTGGTGGGCATGGATGGGGGGGGGGGTCACATGACTAGGCAGTTTGCACACCCACTAAGGAAGATAGTAACAGTAAAATTCAAAACTGTAACAATTAATTGCACATTTATTCAAAATCCAATTTTAATACCTTTTTAGTTAATGTTAATTCAACAAAATTGTTGAACATGATCAAGTGATACCAGGTTTTCAAAGTCTGATAGTCATTTATCAAGAACCTTAGTAACTAGTAACTTTGTTGTGTCTGTGCAGGTGTGGGCGGAGTTTTTCATCTGGTCCGCCCATGCTGCGCTGACTGCTGGCAGCTGATTGGCTGCTGAAAGTGGCTGATCAATTAAAACAGTGAGATTTAAAATTAACTTTAAAATCAATTTAAAATAGTATTAAACAATTAAATTATTGGTGAAGAACTCATCCTATCAGCTATTAGTGAGGTTCTGAGTACTGTTTTGCACAAGTCACCACATGATATAATTAAGACAATTCCTCTCACCAACAATTCAGTGCAAAGATGCATACATGAAATGGCTGAGAATGTGGAAGATGTATTGTGCAGCATACTATGAACAACAGACTTTGCATTGCATCATCACAACTGGATGAATGAACTTTGCCGAGCAATGAATCTTTGCTTCCTGCTTATGTACACTTTATTAAAGATGAAAGTTTGACACAAGAGTTGTTGTTTACGAGGCAACTAAAAACAGATACTAAAGGGGAGTCAATATTTCATGTTGTTGAGCAGTTTTTCAAAGACAAGGAAATTCCACTTACCAACATACTAGCTTGTGCAACTAATGGAACACCATCAATGACTGGTTGCTACCGTGGGTTTGTTGCTTACTTGAAAAAAGCAGTGCCAAATGTCTTTACCACTCACTGTGTCATTCATCATCAACATCTGGTTGCAAAAAAACTCAGTGATCCCTTGCACAAGTCATTACACACTGTCATTACTGCAGTGAACAAAATTAAAGTACAAGCTCTCAATGATTGACTATTCAGAGAGCTCTGTGTTGAGAATGATGGAAGATTTTGATCGTTTGCTGCTTCATACAGAAGTTCATTGGCTATTAAAAGACAACTGTGTGAGACACTTACAATCTTTTGGACACTGTTATGGAGTTTTTTGAAGACAAGAATGCTTTGCTCAATGGTGAACTCAAAGAGATCAGGCATGACATTGCTTATTTATCAGAACTATTTGCAAAGTTCAATGAAGTGAATTTGCAGTTGCAAAGAAATGAGGTCAATCTTATTAAGGCCATATCTGTCATCTTTATATTTATTTCAAAGTTAACATGAGTTTGACCTCGGGCTTTTTTTTTCCAAGGGTGAGATATCTATATCCAGCTGGGGTCCCTATTCTCGACATCCCTAAGACTTTCTGGTTTTGACAGTTTTGCCAAGCAGTACCAGTATGGTAGGTATGAAGGCTTCAATTTAGACCTAAGTCTTTTTAAATTTTATAATTAAAAGTATCAGTTTTTGGCCAAATTTGGTTCCCAGCTTCAACACTGAGCACTTTTCAGATCACTTGCAGGTGCACCACTTTGTCATTTCTGTCTGGAGAGGCAATTTCTCCTGTTTCCAGACCTCCATCAATCTCCCTAGTGGAGATCTTAATAGGATCCTTGATTCTGAGCTTCCCATATTTGGATTTCTCTTCCCACTGTCCATGATGGAACTCCAAGTTTCCTTTCCTGGGTCTCTCACAATCCACAAATTTCTCTGCACCACAAGGTGAAGGTGCAAATAGCCTGGGAGAATTCTCAGCTGAAATTTTTCAAAGTACATGTCTCTCCTTTTGCTCAGGACTCTGTCTAGTGATTCCTAGCTGTTTGCCCAAGAGCAAACTTCTCACCCTTTTTATCAGTCTTTCTTTCACTCAGTCCCCCTCCTTCCCTTGTGGAAGATATTATGCTCCAGCCAAACCCCCTTGCTTTCCAGAGCCCATTGGTCATGGTCCTATGGATTAACACAGGGTTTGGCTGTAGCTAAGAAAGGCATGGAGGGAGGAAGATTCAGCTGCAGTTGGGGAAGAACTCTTTTCTTTCATACACGCACTCTCTCACACCTTTTCCTTTGCTCTCTATCTACCTTGAAAAACCTTAACAATTTAGTGATACTAACCTCCTTTTGAGCAACCATTGGTTTCAAAAAATCTCACAATTCCCTTTACTACCCTTATCTGAATGGGCTGGGTCTGAGGAGCCTGCCCACAGACAAAGCAACTTGCCAGCTAGGTGAAGAGTTACCCAGGCTTGGTCCATTAGCTGGATTAGTTGGAGACCTTTTGTAGTCACCAAAATTGTTGGAAGTTGATTTCTGGGTTCGTCCTTCCAGCTGGGAAATGAGCAGCAGAAATATTGCCTTAGCAAAAATAAAAGAGATAGAAGCCAGCTGCTAGAAAGGAGGTCTGGTTTATTTAGAAGCAAAGTAACTAAGGCTGTCAGTTCTGGGACAACTGACACCCAGGTTGTCAAACACTTGCAGGGAGGGAGGGGATAGTGGAATGCAGCAGTGGCAGTGACCAGTGCTGACTTTGCAATGAACTGCAACCCAGAGGACACATTGAGTGTTGAGGCTCTAGCCCAAATAAATCTTGTTTCTGTTTAAAAATTTCAGAGCAATTGAGCTTCTGTTTTGCCCAGGTCCAGATCTTGGATCTTTGAGACAGGTCTAGTAAGTAAATTGATTTTTTTTATGGTTTCTGTGCTTTTTAATTAAAATATCCAGATTTCTTGTGCAATGGACTTGTACTGTGTTTTCCCCAAAATAAGACCTGGTCTTATATTTTGGGCGGCTCAAAAATAAGACTAATGTTTATTTTCAGAGTGATCAGCCTGGCTGGGCAACCCCTCTAACTGGGTGCCCCACTCCTAGCATGTGCACAAGAGGCAGCAAGCATGTGGAGACTAATGGTATCTTGTAGCAGCTGCAGCCTGCTGGTCCCACACTCTGGGGCTGCATAGCCTGCGCAGTGCAGGTGAGTTGATTCCCTGTCCAAACAGCAGATGGAGGCAGAGGCATAGGGGGGAGGCAGGTGATCTGGATGCACCATGTGAAAGCCAAGATCTGCTGGGCCAGAGTTGTACATCCGGTTCATCTTCACATGGTGGCACCAGAAATAGGAGGCATAGGCAGAAGTGGAAGGTAAGTGATCCTGATGCACAACACAGTCCACAGGCAATCAGAGAGATACAAAAATGAGCCTCCCGTGGTTGGCTGCCCACTCCAGCCCAACGACTCTCAGCTTTCCTGCAGCCCACATGGCACATCTGGATCTCCTGCCTCCCGCTCCCCCCTCCCATACCTCTGTCTCTATCTGCTTTTTGGGCAGGTAATCAATTCACCTGCATGGGTTGCAGCTGCAGTTACCAAGCACACTCTCTGCCTCCTATGCTGGCCATGCCAACCCCTTCACTAGAGCTTATTTTTGGGGTAGGGCTTCTTGTCAACATATGAGAGTTCATGACTTGTAAAAGACATGGTAACAGGGTTAGCCAATGAAAGACATAGCAATTGTCAGCCAATGAGGGCTGTTTGGAAACTGAAACAGTATTTGCTGTAGACAGCCAATAGCCTGGGCATGGCTTAGCTCTGCAGCTCTGAGTCTGTACTGCTGCTCTGAAACTGAAACTGAAACTCCTCTCCTGTGCTTGTGTTTGCTTGTACTTGCTACCACATTGGAAAAACCTGCTTTTGGTATTGTATGTTTACTTCACGTGTTATATTATATATAAAGAGAAGGTTTTTTCCACATTTTTTTATTTATACATTTTTCTTTAACATACATACAATTCAATATTCATAATAACAATACATTGTCCATATACAATCAATTTTAATTTATAGTAACAAAAATTTCTGTAGTTACATTTTAGTTAATTCATTCTTTCCTTTTCATTTCAATTATCTAACTATTAATTTTTAATATCCACATTCTTACATGAACAGCGTGTTGCTGGGTGTCATTTATTTTTATACAAACCAAATCATGTTAATTACATTTAATACCATTGCTGATCTAATCATATTTCCATTACTAATGTAATATTATTACCTTTCACATTATAAAAATGTGATAGGTACATATTCATATTATAGTCTTGTTTAATTTCTAATATTACCAAATATCATTTTTGTATCAATTACCAATTTCTAATATCATTAATCACACACATTATCCTTACTAATAAGATCTTGATAATTTCTATTGGTTTTAGCTATTTATCAGAGTCTATTAATAATAATTCATATTCATATTACAACTTTTTTTAATTTCCAATATTACCAGATATCATTTTTATATCAGTCACCATTTTCTAATATCATTTATCACACATGTAATACTTCACAGGCTCTATAATCCAAGCAATAGTATGCATATCATTATTAATTTACAAATTCTAATAACTCAATTCTAACTATATTTCCCCACTATAATCAGATTATATATTTATTTCACCCCTTCTATCTAGAGTATCTTCTTTTTAAACTTCTAGTTATGCTCCTGCTGCCTTTCTAACCATCATCTTTCAACCTTCTTAATGTTTCAATCGCCACTCCTCTCTTGATTGTCTATTTAAGATTTGTCTCTCTTCTCTACCCTACTCTATTATTTGTTTTCCCTAATATCTACTCTTTTCTCTATCTGCTTTACAGACACCATTGCCTGATTTTTCAGCTTTAGTTTCTTTTTTAATTTTCCAGTTATTCTCACTCCTTGTCCTCGCTCATCAATCATTACTTTTAATCTTCTCCCTAGTAAGTCCTTTTGTGGTTGATTCACCATATTTATTTCTGTATCTGTATCTGCTTTCTTATTTGTCTTCTCTTCCTGTGTATCTTGTCTAATCATCTCTTTATATGATGTAGTTTCTGTTTTTTTCTTTGTGGCCTCCAATCTGTTCTCCTCTTCTTTACCTCCTGTTTTCCACCATTCTCTTAACTCTCAGATTAACACCACCATCTCCTCCCAATTCTTTCTTTTTTCTTGAAACATTTCACTGTAATTTGTTATATCTATCTTTTACCCAGTAGTCCAACAACCATGTATTCAATTGTTATATCAGGTCTCAAAAGGCTCAAAAATATCTTTAGTCCATTTTATGTAGCATACACTCAGTATCAAATTCCTTTCTTTTTACATTTTTAAGTTTCTTCTTAAATTTCAGATGTAATATTTTTACAACAGCAGGTGGCATTGTTAGATCCAGTTTCCAATATTTAAAAGTTATTTTTAATGTTTAATATTATGTTTCCAGTGCTTCCAAAATACTAATTTTAAAATCCATAATTCTGACACCAAATGCCTGTCCAAAACAATGCCTTTTCAATTTGTAAATCCAGGTGTCAATATGTTTGATAAATTGGTGTCTTCCCCTTTAAATCTTTCCATTCTACTTGAACTCCTTTTTTTCCCCTTCTTCTCCCCCACCGTTAGTTCACTGCCTCTTCCAAACTAGTTGGAGACACTTTTTTTAAAATAGTCTTTTGGGGTAAGATTAATATAACAAAGATTCTTCTCACCAAGCTCCACATGCTGCTCACACATTCCGCTCCTGCTCTGTACTTTGATGTTTATCAGTTGTCACAGTTTTGGGCAGACATTTTGGCTGTCTCTTCATCCTGCCATGGCATAGAGGGAATTATGCCCTGGGGGTTACTAGGAGTGTCATGTACTCTCCCCAACTTCACTGGGAGCCCCTCCTTAGCTTCACCATCCCTCCAAGATGGCTTTTGGCTTCCTAGAGAGCCCACAAGTGGGGGAAGCCTAGGGCAGAAGTGGAACGCTCCACTTTCAGCTTCTAGCAATACTGGAGGTCATCTGGAAGTCCCTAAAGAGAAGTTATTGAATCCTGCTAAATCAGTTACTTGTGTGTGCTTTCTGAATGTGGTTGCTGCTGCAAACTCTGGTACTTATATTAGGTCCATGCTTAAAATTCAGGCTAAGGTTTTTTGGGGAGGTAGGTCTTATTTTGGGAAAACACGGTATATATGCTTTTTAATATTTTAATTATGATGGGCTAGTTCCTATTGAAGTTGAGGAATCACATACTGCCCTCTAGATCAAGTGGGGGAATTTAATGTTATTGTTTGCATTTTGTTTCAAACAGAGCCCATTCCACTGAAAGCAGGGGTAATATTTTCAGTATCAGAAAAGTGACAGACTTCTATGGTTTGTAGAAAAGGAAATGTTGCAACAGCATCTGAAAGCAGAGTGCAAGCACAATAACAGTGGCAGCAATTTATGGAGACCCATAATAATATGGGATATTATTTGACACTCTCTTGACTCTGTGCTATGCTGGCTGTCTTAGGTTTGATCATGATATAAAAGCAGAACAATGTCATGTATGAGAGAATAATGTATTTCACTAGGAATTATGAACTGAGACTAAAAATGCACTCTTTAGCTTGAAAGTAATTCTGGAGTGCTGCATTTCTCATCCCTTTCAAGCAAAAATAAAAAAGAGCTGTCAAAGTATTATTTCTTAAAAATAAAACTATAATAGCAGCAGACTTGTTTATTTTTTAAGTTTTTCTATGAACATGCAGTATATCTGCCAAAATTTTAAAAAAAATATACAGTATATCTGCCTCCTTATTCAAATTGATAGGGTTTAAATAGGTTAGGTGGGAGAGGAAAGCAGCTGCATCAAATACTATATTCCCAATTTCCTTGAATCAGCAGAATGTTGATGCATGAAATATTATAAAGATAACAGCTTGGAAATTAGGCCAGAAAAAATATAGATATCATATCAGTATCTTTATCAAAGCAGACTAATCTAGGTTCTTGTGTTGTTTTTATTTTCCTCAAAATAGCATTACTTTCTGTGCATCCACATGTGTGCTCGAGGAAGCCTTGGTAGTTTGAGTGATAGATTTGGAGAGGCACTAACACACTTTCTGAAATATCTTCCCAAAAACAGGGATGGGGGGGGGGGGGTTAGGGTATGCATTGATATACAGTAGCCAGAAGCAGTTTGCAATATAACCTTATATAACTATAAGTCTTGCAAATGAAAGAGTTGCTTCAACAGTTTGAGAAGACACTGGAACTGTGGTACAAGAATTGTATATTTAAAAATGTAACTATGAGAGGATGGCAGTTCAATACTAAAATGTTAATTTAAAAGTGCATTTGTCAATCTTACTTTTAATTTTCATTTCTTAAATGTTATTTTTGAACTATTTAAAATTGAAACATTTTTGCTTGTGGAAAATTACATAAATCAAATAAAATCTTGGTTATGGTGAATGTCTAGCAAAGGGAGGGTGGGACACAGACAATTAAAAAGAATAAAAATCTTTTTTAAAACAGAAGAATATATAAAAAAACAACATTTAAAGCGAACGGAGAAGGAGAAGTAAGAAGTATATAGGTGTAAGGGAGCATAAAGTTGGTATGTGGCAGATTAAATCTATCACATTCACTCTACTATAACAGACTAGATGGCCATTAAGATTTTTGCTATACAGAACTTAAACTTTCTCAACTTTCCTTAAATACAAATACTAACCACCCAAGAGCATTTTTGCCATCCCCTCAGCTATCCTCAAAGGCCTGTACCGAGATATTCCCTATCTGGGGAAGCAAAGCTCCTGTTACTCTGGACACATAGAAACAATAGAAGCAACATTGTGTTTCACCAGTGTCTATATTATAGAGACATTAAGTCTCATCATTATTACATACGAACCCACTGTGTCCAGAACAATCCCAAATGAATTCCTGCAAAATTAGGAAACAAGCTTCTTTAGAAGTGGTAATCCGTTTGCAAAAGACTATCTCAGAGAAGATAACTGGATGCCTGCATCATGGCCCTTTGAAAGACCAACAGACATTTTTCAATTTTCAAAGTTACTTTAGGAACTGCTAGATTGTTTTTGTTGTTGTTTATTTGTTTTTTGAGCTCTTATCCACAATATCTTAGCTATTATAAGTAATACTCATTGCATAATGCAATGCTTCTAGTTTATTATTTCTTTTTCTGTTTTAAAAAGAGTTTTATTTGATTTTCTTATTACAAATAAGAAAAAGAAAGAGATCATCACTTTAAGATATAATTTCCCTCATTCCTCCCTCTCCCCTTTTCATAACAATAGTATAAATAATTATCAAAATACCACAAACCTTACTCCACTAATTATCTCTATTTTTCTTACCCCTCCCCCCCCACTTCCCAGGGCAGGTAGTAAATATCATACTTTTGCAACCTACACTAAAACCAATTAATTATCTATCCAATTCACCATGTTAATTTTAAAATCTAAATAGAAAGCATTAAGTCCCCTTCATTCAAAGGTTATTTTTATATTTTGCAATTGAGCATATTGAAACCATGTCAAAGTTTTCCAATCTTCTTTTAATTGATTCAAAGATTTTAACTGTAACACACCTCTTTCCATCCATAACAACTCTCCATAAGGTATCATACCTTGTCTATCTCCTACCCTAATAAGATCTATAACCTGTCCTGGTATAGTCCATATTGGTAGTTTCCCATTTAATGTATATAGATACTTATTCCAAACCCATAACAAAGCATCTCTCAATACATGACCTTTAAAGATCTTATCATCTTTCTTTCCATACAACAAATAAGCATGCCACCCATACCCCAAACCAACTCCTTCTAAGTTCAATATATCCACCTGTGTTAAATTAACCCAATCACTAATCATTGATAAAACTGCTGCTTCATAATATAAACTCAAATTAGGTACTTTAAGACCACCCCTTTCTTTCACATCTTGCATTATCTTTTGTTTTATCCTCGCTTTCTTCCCTGCCCATATAAAACTATTAATTCCTCTCTACCAAGTCTTCAATTCCTTCTCTTTTTTAAGGATAGGTATCATTTGGAAAAGAAACAAAAATTTTGGCAATATATTCATTTTTATAATCACTATCCTCCCCAATAAAGACAATTGTAATTTCTTCCACTTTTCCAAATCCGTCCATATTTTCTGCCACAAAGCCTCATAATTATAAACAAATAATTTCTTATTAGAGGTCGTAATATAAACCCCCAAATATTTCACTTTTTTAACCACCTCAAAGCCTGTTCGTCTTTCCAGTTCCTCTGCACTTCTGATCGACATATTTTTAATCAGTAATTTAGTTTTCCCCTCATTTACCTTAAATCCACTAACTTGTCCATATTGAAACAAAATATCCTTTAATTCTTCCACTGATTGTAGCAGTCTGGACAACATAACCATTATATCATCTGCAAATGCCCTCACTTTATACTCAAGTTGCCCCACTTTAACTCCCTTTATCACTTCTGTCTCTCTTA
>JAEANM010009723.1:0-16202 GCA_017656035.1 Myanophis thanlyinensis
AATAAATAAATAAATAATATAGCAGCTTGCGGATTTTTTCCCCTTACCTTAATCAGTGCAGACCAGCAGTCTGGCATGCCTCTGCAGCCTTCCTAGTCATCCTGGCTGCCTCTGGTGACTGTAAATTATGTATGTAGCAGCTGCGCGGCAGCATGGTTGGTGCGCATACTGAACTGGTAGCGAAACCGGTTGGATTCCAGCACTGGTGGGGGCATAGCCAGGGGGCATGGCCAGCTTGACATCACTCATGTCAGGGGCGCCTGAGCGCTCTGCCAGCAAAAACAGAGCTCAGGAGGGCCGCACGCAGTCCTCCTAAGCTGTTTTCACTGGCAGAGGCCAGTCCTTCCAGGGGGAAAGATAAAAGCAACCCACGGGCCAGATCCAGCCTGTAGGCCTTGAGTTTGACACCCTTGTATTAATAATTTTATAGGACAGGGTCCTGAGTATGAACAATTACATTGAATAGATGCTTGTTTAGGAAAGGATGAATATGCTTAAGATAAAAGTTGACTTCAGTGTTCTGTGCCATACTAGCAAAATGTGCCAATATATCTATGGCTAGGAATACTACAGGTAGAATGGAAACGAATACAGTGCTTAATGAATTTACATTCTTATGGATACACAGGAAAATAGGAATCCATAGATTGATGATAGTTGCTTCTTATATTGCACTGACTAGAGAGGCAGTGAAAGAAAAAAATGTGAATTTCAGGAAGAATTGTGCAACTTGAATGAATGCAATAATCTGGAAAATTATTACAATGGCTGAAATTAATGGATGAGTGGGAATAGAATAACATGGCAGAGACAAAGGAATTGAGTCATTCAGAGACTCATGAATAAATAAGAAAAGTGCCTGATGAGTATCTATTTACAAAATGGTTAAGAAATTAGTGTTTAAGCAAAAGCCTATTTGTAAACATGCCTCAAAAGAAGGATACATTTAAAAGCCTGGCTGGGTTTTTTTTATGATGAAAAATAAAGAAATGACTGAAAGTTATGAAGCATTATGAGGGATCAGAATGCAGGACAGATCATTTGAAAAATGAATCTTGGACAAAATGAAGTCGAAGAGAAGAAATGAAGTGAAAGAAATTGTTGCAGGAAGAAAAAGCCACTGAATCTGACTGAATTGGATGGCTGTAACACATTTGACTAAACAATTAAAGTCTGGTATTAGGAAAAAGAGTAATTTCCCAACAGAAAAAAATGAGAATGTACAGTATATAAGGGAAAAAAATTGAAAGCTACTTGGACAAAATGAAAAATGTTACAGGTGCTATAAAAGTATGCAAAGTTAGCTAATGGGAAAAAAAACACTTGGTGGAATGATGAAGAGGCTGTGGATTGCCAGATAAACATATTATATAACATGCAATTAGAAAGAATGTGGGTCAAAATAAAGCTGGGAAGAGTGAAGATTAAAAGTAGCAAAGAAAATCTGTATCAATTTTGATGGAAACACTGTAAAATATTTTGGAAATGGATGAAGAAATCTCCAGCAAATTAAAATGAAATTGAAAATAAAGATGTTAGAATGATTTGTGATGAAGCTGAAGTGAGCCGAAGGGATATTTCAGAGAGATGTAAAGACTGTAAAATACTGACAAGTAGAATTTTAAGCGATGCTATAAATATTAGTGCCCAAGGAAAACGAATGGAAAATGACAGAAAATGATGAAATCATAAATGTTGTGAGAATATTTAAAACAGATAGAATTCTTTATTGGCCAAGTGTGACTGAACACATAAAGAATTTGTCTTTGATGCCTATGCTCTCAGTGTAAATAAAAGGAAAATGTACATTCATCAGGAATCATAAGATACAACACTCGATAGTCATAGGGTACAAATAAGCAATCAAATCATACTAGAGAATAATATAAATCATAAGGATAGAAGCAACAAAGTTATAGTCATAAGTGGGAGGATAGGTGACAGGAACAATGGGAAGAATAGTAGTAATACAGACTTGGAAAATAGTTTGACAGTGTTGAGGGAATTATTTGTTTAGCAGAGTGATGGCATTCGGAAAAAAACTGTTCTTGTGTCCAGTTGTTCTGGTGTACAGTGCCCTATAGAGTCATTTTGAGGGTAGGAGTTGGAACAATTTATGTCCAGGATGTGAGTGGTCTGTAAATATTTTCCCAGCCCTCTTTTTGACTCATGCAGTATACAGGTCCTCAATGGAAGGCAGGTTGGTAGTAATTGTTTTTTCTACAGTTCTAATTATCCTCTGTAGTCTGTGTCTATCTTGTTGGGTTGCAGAACTGAACCAGATAGTTATAGAGGTGCAGATGACCGACTCAATAATTCCTCTGTAGAACTGGATCAGCAGCTCCTTGGGCAGTTAAAACTTTCTGAGTTGGCACAAAAAGAACATTCTTTGTTGTGCTTTTTTGATCATGTTTTTGATATTAGGTGTCCATTATAAGTCTTGAGATGATAGAAGCTAGAAATTTGAAGGTCTCTACTCTTGATACTGTGTTGTCTAGTATTGTGAGAGGTGATAGTACAGGAGGGTTTCTTCTAAAATCTACCACCATTTCTACGGTTTTGAATGTGTTTAGTTCCAGATGGTTCCAGTCGCACCACAAGACAAGTTGTTCAACCTCCTGTCTGTATGCAGATTTATCATTGCCTCAAATGAGACCAATCTCTGTTGTATCATCTGCAAACTTCAGTACTTTGAGAGGTGGATCTTTTGAGGTCAGGATGAATAAAAATCAATTTAAAAAAAAAATCAAAAAAATCAGATTTTTTTAAAATTTAAATTGGATTTTTTTTATCGAATTTATTTTAATAAAATGCTTTTGGAATAAAAGTCTATCTAAAGATAGGTTTTTTATTTAAGATACATTAATGATTGAGTTTATTCAGCATGAAATGGAGCTTAGTTATATAGCATGAGGCTACATATTCTGCAATATTGGGAATGTCAGTGAGTCAATAGCTGGTCAGAGGAGGAGCTGTTGAGGGACAGTGATGACTGTTGCTCTTTAAAAATTATGATTTAAATCAAGCCTTTTTACTTGATTTAAATCAAATCCACCCTGTTTGAAGTGCAGTCATTGGTATATTGGAAGAAGTGGAGAGAGCACACAGCCTGGGGGGGGAGGGGGGGCTGTGCTAATTGTACAGGTACCTGATGTAATTCTGCTTAGCTTCACCTGCTGCTTCCTGTCTGTTAGGAAGCTTATGATCCACTTACAGGTGTGTTCCGGTACAGCTAGCTGATTTAGTTTAGTTAGAAGAATGTCTGGAATGATGGTATTGAATGCTAAGCTGAAGTCTACAAAGAGGACCCTTGCGTAGGTCTTTGGAGATTCAAGATGTTGTAAGATGTAGTGCAGAGCCATATTAATAGTATCAACTGTCGATCTATATGCTTGGTATGCAAATTGCAAGCGAATCCATCATGGTTTTCAGGTGGGACAGCACTAGCCTTTCAAAGATTTTCATAACTATGTTGGATGTTAGAGCAAGTGGTATATAGTCATTCAGTTCCTTGATGGAGGGTTTCTTCGGCAATGGGATGATAGTAGAGTGTTTGAAGCAAGAAGGAACACAGCACATCTGTAGTGATTTATTAAAGATTCAGCTGAAGATGGGGGCCAGTTGGTCAGAACAGACTTTTAAGCAAGGTGTTATCTTGTCTGGGCCTGATACTTTTCCGGGCTTTTGTCTGTAAAATAGACCTTGCACTTCATTTTGTGTAATCACCAGAGGTTGTGAGCCCAATGGATGGGGTCAATTGTAGGAGGCTTGGATGTTGTTGGTGTGTCTGAGATGGCGGTTGTGGAGAAAGGTGGCAGTAGTTTCCTTTCAAATCTGCAGTAGAACATATTCAGGTCATCTACCAGTTGTTGATTTCCTTCACGGGAAGGAGGTTTGCTGTAAAAATGGCAGGGCTGCAGATGTAGATTTTATACATGGAGAAATATTAAAATGAGATTGGTTATGGAATGACTATGCAAGTTGTGTTTGCATTAGGCACAGATTTTATTTGTCTCGAATGTTTGGGGAAATGCAATTATTGTTCCCTACCAAAAGAAAAAGGTAGACAAAAGTAAAAATGACAACTACTAATTTGTTAATTATATATGAGAAAGTGTTCAAGCTTTCTAGTCTCTTACAATCAAAATTCTGCCAATGAGCAAAATCTAGAAAGTGCAATATTGCTTTACACTAGACAGAGAATGTGTTAAATCAATTCAGTAATCAGTGGATTATTCATTGTTAAGCATAGAGTCATGTATTTCTAGATAAATATATAAAGTTCTGTTAGGGGATGTTAGGGATGTAAAGATAAGTATATTTCTAGGTGCAGATAATGCCATGCTATTGTTGTGTTAATTATTTCAGTGGTAATATTGGATTCCCCAGTTTCTGGTACAGTCTGAGTTAATTTTATTATATTTGTAATGATTGTGTTTGTTTTTACTGCATTTTGGTAAAATCATGTATTATTATATGAAAATAATTTGCACGGAATGTTATAGATTGTACGATGCAACAAGGAGTATGGAACCAAAAAATTAATGTTTCAAGGACTGAAGAACTTACAGTATGTTGCCTGGGGAATAAAATGAATAATTTGGAGTTATTCATAAATGGTGAAAAACAAGAGCACAGAAAGCAATCTGTGTTTCTTGAGTAATAGGAAAACTGATGAAAGAATTTTAAGATTTGACAATGCTGGCAGAAAAGTGGGTAATATGTGCTCTTTTGGGAGAAAAATACAGTTCTTGGCCCATAACCGTTCATTTAGTCACTGTTCAAAGTTACAAGGGCACTGAAAAAAGTGACTTATGACTGTTTTTCACAGTCACAACCTTTGCAACATTCCCATGATCATATGGTCAAAATTCAGATGCTTGGCAATTTTTATGACTCATTTTTATGACGGCTGCAGTGTCCCAGGGTCATATTATCCCCTTTTGCGAACTTCTGACAAGCAAAGTCAATGGGGAAGCCAGACTCACTTAACACTAACTTATCAACTGCAGTGACTCCCTTAACAACTGTGACAAAAAAGTTCATAAAATGGGGCAAGCTCACTTAACAAATGTTTCACTTAGCAACATAAATTTTGGGCTCAATTGTGATCATAACTCGAGGACTACCTGAACGGACTGAAAATGGCAATTCAAAAGACTGAGATTCTGACTATTTTATTATTAGAAAGTGACAGTTGAATATGTCAGAGAAGACACAGAAGTTGAATGTCTTGGAAATAGAATAATGTGTGGTTACAAAAAATAAGAGATAGAATCAAGCAGTATTGACTGACAGTTAATTGAATACACAAAAAGCAAATGAGTCCAGAAGTATCTTGAAATGGTTTATTCATATAGAGAAAATGAATGAGGATTCTTCTGTAAAAGAAATATAGGAAAGTGTGAATGGAAAGGTGGAGATAGGTGGAGAAAGGTGGAAGGGACTTGGAGTTGATGTGATTCATTACAAAAGTGAGAAGTTTAAAAATCATTTTCTGGAAGTGATGAGAGCAACCAAATTTGCAAAGACAGAGAATACCTCAAAATGGAAGCGCATATTAGAAATACAATGGTATGTCAGTACTCATCATTAATTGGTTTCAGGAGGCGTGATGTGTACAAAAAATGATGGATACCAAACTTTTTTTCCAATAAGCAATAATGTGGTGAGTCACAAGGCAGCTGACAATGACAAGTTTTAGCTTGTGTGTTGAATACCAAACAAATGATGAGTACCGGGACAAAATATTCATGTGAAAATGCACTGAGTACCAAATTTGATGAGTTTCAAAGCAGTTGAGTACCAAGCCACCATGTGTAAGAAGGGATGAAACATATAAGAACTGCTGAAAACCAGTGGCCCCATTTCCTATCCCATCACTTATATATCTTACTTACATGAAAATTTAGGTTCCCATGTTAATCATTGCTGATATTTTGGGCACCTGTGTGTGTCCAAAGGATCCTATTGTATTGTATTCTACATACTTCCAATAAAATGTCCACATACAGTTTTCTAACTATGTTCAGCAAACTGATTAGGCATTAATTAGGCTGGACCATTTCTATCCCCATTCGTACAGTTTAGCACAAGGAAAAAGCAACTCCATTCCCTGGAAATCTGCAACACCACAATCTGGATGATAAATTACATCACCAATATTGACTTTCTACTGTAGGTGTGAACAAAAACTATATTGATGCCCCATGGGCACATTCCTATCCTTCAATTATAAAATTAATTTAGTATTTTTTAAAGTTGGAAACTAAAACTTACTTGGAGCTTAGCCTAGTCTTGGTTAAAGTAAATGAATAAATAGAATCATTACTTAAAAAAGATTCATAACATTATTCCCATATAGTTAGAGTTCTTGTTCCATCAAAGTAGAACTAGCTATTTATTATACACAGAAGAAAAGGAGAGTTGTTAGTAGTAATGGCCCAAATTAAACACTGTCATCAGTGTTTCTGAGTATATTCTTTTTCTTAAAGCTTCACAGAATTTGTTCAGTTCATATTGGATCATAAAAGGGTAAATTATTACCTTTAAATCTCCAATTCAAGTGGCTTTGCTTTGAAAATGTTTAATGGTTTTCCTTTTGTTGTTAATTTGGGAGTAGAACTTTAGTACAGTATCTCCAGCATGCTGTGTACTATTTATTGATACACACTTAGTAAGACTGTGTTAAATAATAATGTCCTTTTCTTCTTCTATGTGACCCATAAATCTAAGTAAGTTCACTGAGCAATTTAGACAAAGAATTTGCTCACTGAAGGTAAGATAAATTCAGCAAAATACTTAAAGTGGCTAATTTTACATATTGATTTTCTGAAGCGAAGTACAATTAACACTGCTAACTTAAAATCCTTACAAAGAAAGGTATCCTCTAGACTAGAGCATGTGTGTCAAACTCACCGTGTCACGTTACAGTCCCACGACTTTTCATAATGTTTTTACCCTTCATGGAGCTGAGGTGGGTGTGGCCTGCTCTAGAGTCATCTTAAGCTGAATTATACTATTAGTATGGACTAACTGCTATGTATTTAAAGGTTAGCATCTTCAGTGTTTAAAATGGTGATCCTTTAATCAAAGTCTGATGATTGTTAGACATACGATATATAGAACTGCATCATTTGAGCTGAATCTAATATTAAAATCTCTGACCATACCGAGAGTACCATCAAAGTATCCCAAAAATGTATTGCTATATCAACTTCAAGTATATACATGTGATACCATTTGGCAGATAGTATAGTAATTACATAACTATGTAGAACTATTGTTTTAGAATTACAGTTGTGGCTAAACAATCAATTACCCGATTTCGTTAATTTAGTTTTGTAAAATTTGACACTCTCCAAGGTGTTAGGAAACTTAAGAATGCTGGACCTTGAATTTCAATGTAGGTGAACAGCCCCATACTGAAAAGGGAAGATGTTTTATATTCATTCACAGATGAAATGCTTGACAGAACACTGGGAAAATAATCATTTCATTTCCCAGCAACAGCAAACATTGTTAGGCTGTTCCTAAGCAGTATATGTTTCTTCATATGATGTTCTGGTCAATCACTTGTCAAGTATTACCTTTAGCTAATTGAAACCCAACAATTCCAGCACTGCAATAAACTCCTATTAGTTACAGGAAATCTAAGTTAAGGTTTTCGCAGTTCCAAAGATAATCAAAAACTTAAGACATAACTCCCTAATCTAATAACACTTGGACAATGCAACCAGTTTCAACTGGGAAATCATGAGCTTCCTAGACCAAACTAAATAGGAAAAAACACTAGAGAAATCCTGGAAAGCTTGGCACTCAGATAAATCATCTTCAACAGATGCAGAGATAAACTACATTTACACACCATTTAAAAGTTACAGTAAAAAAGCTAAGAAGGAAACAAAAAGAATAAAATATACCCTCTCCAGGAGCAAATGCCCAAGTAAACTTCCAGGCGCCTCTGTGGTGCAGTGGTTAGAGTGCGGTACTACAATAGTGCAGTACTACTGCTGACTGCTGGTTCAGATCCCATCAGGCTCAAGGTTGACTCAGCTTTCCATACTTCCAAGGTGGGTAAAACTAAGACCCAGATTGTTGGGGGAAATATGCTGACTCTGTAAACCACTTAGAAAGGGCTAGAAAGCACTATAAAGCGGTATATACGTCTGAGTGCTATTGCTATTGCTAAACTGAAATCAACATCAGACAATCAAGCAAAAAAACAAAACCTTTAACAAGAAATACCAAGGAGAAATCCCTATCTCCACCAACACTGGCAGGATAAGTTATTATACTCTTGATGGACATTCGGGTACAACGTGATGGATATTTTGTCAAGGAACACCACAGTCACACTAAGGAGTAGAGACAAAATCCCACTTAAACAAGCTCAGAGAGAACCAAGGACTCCACAAAACATTTTAAATTGCACTGTAATATTAAAATAAATGAAATCATTAAGTCCAAGATCCCCAAATCCTTCAGACATCTGTTCAATACAGATTACTTCTTGCTCTCCCCTAAGCAATTAAAAATATATTGCATCAAACCAACTTACTTTGAAATATACAAACCCAAATCATTCTTTCTACTCATTACAGGTGTCAAGCTTAAAAGGAGAATTTTGTGCTGGAAATAGTCCTCGACTTACAACCATTTGTTTAGTGACCATCCAAAATTACAATGGCACTGACAAAAGTGAATTATGATCAGTTTTCACACTTATGGCCATTGCATCATCCTCATGGTGACCTGATCAGAATTTGGGTGCTTGGCAATGGCATGTATTTATGATGGTTGCAGTGTTCCAGAGTCTTGTGATTATCATTTGTAATCTTCCCAGCAAGTTTCTGATAAGCAAAGTCACTGGGGGAAGCCAGATTCATTTAATGACCACAAGATTTACTTAACAAGTGCAATGATTTGCTTAACAACAGTGGCAAAAGGTTGTAAAATAGGGCAACACTCATTTAGCAACTATGTTGCTTAGCAAATTTTAGGCTCAATTGTTATAAGTTGAGGACTATCAATATTTTTATCCCAATAATAAGTTAAATATTTGGATAACAGTAGATTTTGATAAAAATAACATAATAAATTGATTTTTCTGTTGATTTCTAATAAACTGGTTAAGAAATACTGTATTTTACTTGGCTACATCACTGAATTTTAACTGCTACAAAGAGAAATTTAAAATTTAAAATTCTGCATCTCCCAGCCACCATATTTTGAAATTGGATTTTAAAAACTTACCCCAAGCCATATAGATTGAAGAAGGTAATAATACAATGCTTGGTTTATTGAAACTTGAGGGATTTTTAGCTGCTCTGATATAATTCCAGTGTTCCCCAATTCATTATGAATCTTCTGCTGAGCAATGCAATTCCAAGCAATAGCCCCTATGTGCCCTGATGGTAAAGTCCTTACAATTGCTCTGGTTCCAGTGTAAACTGATTTCTTAATCTCCTTATCATTTTTGCAAAATCTTCTTATTAATAAGGTGGAACGTTCCTTCTTACTTCGGGACACATTTTCCTCCATAATATTGTTGGCAGTGCAGTTTTCAAAATGGCCCAGAAAAGGTTTTGAAGGCGTCCTTCCAGTAAAATTGCCACTGGAGAAACCGTGACCTGAGCCTCCCACACTAAGTTTGGGAGTTCCTTTTTTGAAACACAATAATTTATCTACTGACGTATCAGAAGAAACATGGAGTTGTCCAGTTTTATTCCCACAAGATGGCAGTTCCAGGTAATTACAAGTGAAGGATATGGGATCCTTAGTGCAAGACGCACAGTCATTCCAAATTAAATTATTACGCAAAGTATGTATGCTTTTTGAGGTACTATTGGCCTCTTCAACATAACTGGCATCTGTATTTTCACTTTCTTTTTTGTTGAGTGAGGACTGGCTTTTTAATGACATCAACTTCATTTGAGATTCATCCGTGTTTAACTGAATTTCGGAATACATGACTCTTTACAGCGAAGAAGAAATTCAGTTTCTGAATAGTTTTGTTTCTTTGAAAAAGAATCATACGGTTTATATAATTGGTTACGTATGGCATTACTCTTACACTTTTTCTGTACATCGTAATTTATGTTAAGAAATTCCAAAGAAGCAGGAATAAATATGCCACCCTGCCAAGCATTTTCTCTATCAATCATTTCTTTTGTATCTGTTACAATAAAAATGCCAAGCAATGTTCCGAAGCAGGTCTTCTTATTCAAGTTATTAAAAAAAATCTGTACATCTTTGGAAAACAAGCTGACCCCATAACATTTTTAAAATGTGTTTTTCCTCCAAAGCTACAGCGTAATGAATGCTACCATTACAGAGCATATAGTTCCGTAATTAATGGTCTCCCCAAAATTCCAAGCCTTTGGCTGGCACAAAATATAAATTACAGTATTTGTTCAGAGCATGACAGTATTTAGACTTGTTTTCTCCCAACTATTGATACTTCTGTCATAGAATGTAGTGGTATTTTCCCTCTGGTACATTTCTTAGAAGAACAGGAAAAGGCCCTTGCTTCTTAAGTCAAGCAGCTTCCAGTTTGTTTTCTGTAAGGAAAAAAAAACAGTATGAATGTTATTAAATTACATACTCATAAACATGTAAGCTGACATCCCCCAAGGAACTTCACCCATCAGCCTAAAGATGATAACAAGCAGCACGGGCAGAGAAACTGCTATGCAACAGGATAACAGGTACAATAGCAACAACTGACCTCTCAGGCTTGGCCTTAAAAGTATGGTCTCACATTTGCTTAATTACAAGGCAGCACCCCTGACAATCCCAACTCTCCCATCCCAACTCCAAACAACAACAGCTTCCCTCACTTTTGTGGTCCTAGCTCAGGGGTGGGCAATTACGGCTCCTTCATGACTCGTGGACTTCAACTCCCAGAATTCCTGAGCCACCATCCTAGCTGATGTCAAATCTGTACATGGACCATGCACAAAGGGAATCCCATCTCTTTTCAGTGTTTAGCCAGGTCTTGGTGATATATGCCAGGTCAGTTGTCTCATCCATAATGATATCCTGTGATATCAGGTGAGGTGAGGTTTATTAGAAATCCATCTGAATTAAGTGGCGCTAGGTGGAGTTGCTTAACTCATGCCATCTCTCCATCTACATCCCACGCTTTGCCTCATCATTTACAGGGCCTTTATTGGGATGGGAGGGAGCACCACGATGGAATGGTTTTTGAGACTTGGTTAAACCTGCCAGTCTAGCTGTCTATCTAAACTCACATCTTCACAGCAACCACCCCATGCCAGTCCCAGACTGGGAGATATTTACTAGTCAACTGATGGAAGACTGGAGGAACATTACTGATCTAGAACTAAAATTCATGTTCACCTCTATTCTTCCCCACAAACTCACAGCTATTTCCATCACCTATTAAACTTATTGTTAATTTGACTTGTGCAACCTACAAATATATCAATATCAGTCTGTTCCCAACATTAGACTAAAAACTGACCACATTCAGAAACACAAACGTTGTGTTAAGTAGGCTTATTGCAGAAAAACTGATATCGCCCTAATGAAAGATTTTGAATCACACGGAAGACCGATTTGTAGTTGAACTACAAAAATCGGTGTTCGTTTTTCTCCTGTCTGCATGGCATAATGGGGCTTGAAGAGACAACATTCACATGTCTTTTGTTTTAATTTTGACTAGTCTGGTTTTATGATGTTTAGGCTCTAACAAGATGCATGCCACCCTCATCACAGCTCTGGTTTTTGATGAGTTTTATAATTATCTATTCTGATGAAGTAAAACATTGTGCAAAAATTGTTATTATAGATAAATCTATAATCCAATACAATGAGAGAAAAGGAAAACCCTCTTTTTGATATGTTAAAACTGTGGTATGTTCTGGGCATCTGAACAGCAGCATAAATTGGGAAGGAAATAGATCAAACATAGACAGATCATATTTGATCAGAAATCAAATCATATTTGAGCAAAACCAATACACAGGTAGCCCTTGACTTAAAACCATTCATTTAGTGACCATTCCAAGTTACAACGGCACTGAAAGAAGTCACTCATGACCATTTTTCACACTTAACAACTGCATCCCCATGGTCATGTGATCAAAATTTGGACGCTTGGCAACTGGCTCATATTTATGACAGTTGCAATGTCCTAGCAATCGTGTGATCCCCTTTTGTGACCTTCTGATAAGCAAAGTCAATGGGGAAGCCCAGTTCACTTAACAACTATGTTACTTATTTAACAACTGCAGTGAGTCACTTAACAACTGTGGCAAGAAAGATCATAAAATTGGGCAAAACTCAATTAACAACTGTTCTTACTTAGCAACAGAAATTTTAGGCTCAATTATCATCATAAGTTGAGGACTACCTGTACAAACGTGAAGCCTTTTGGCAAACAATTTACCTTTCGCATTACAATCACTGCTAATGAAGTGTAAATAGATATACATCAAACTCATAGCCCACGGATTGGATTTGTCATGCGCTGGCCACGCCCATCCCCAGTTCACCCAGCAAAGGGGGGCAAAGTTGCAATACGTCACGTGATGAGGCGAGTTTGACACCCATGATATACATAATGAAGCAAACAGGTTGATATTTCTGCCCAGAATCTTTAACGTACATTTCTGAAGTAAAATGAAGATCCATTAAAACATTTAAAAGCTAGATGCTGATAAATTTGTATTAAAAGAAATGAGTAGCAAAATTAATTTTGTCAGAGCATCTTACAACTACTGTTTCGATGAAGGAAAAATGGGAAAGCCTTGAAACAAGATTGCAGCCCCTACCAGAGTATAACAGCTGTGAAAATAATATTCTTTCTCTGAAAATAGCAGCAGCGGCTACATCTTGGTGCATGTTTCTCAATGTTTCTTACGTGAACTGTGTCATATAATATAACTAGACTGTTTGGAGGAATCAGAAAGATTATACCTCTCAACAAGGATGTGTTCACTTTAGGTAAATATTCACCAGTTATCTGCCTGGAAATTTTGAGAATTATATTTCAAGGTCAAAGCTACAATCCTATATAGATATATCAAGAAATATCTTTCTGGGGCTTAATTCCAACTAGGCTTACATTACACTCTAGGACAGTTAGCCATCAAATTAATTTTCTATAGATAGGATATGGGAAGAAGATCATTTGTCGTCCTTTAAGAAAAGGTAATACAGGTAGCCTTCAACTTACAATCGAGCCCAAAATTTCCATTGATAAGCAAGGCAGTGATTAAATGAGTTTTGCCCCATTTTATGATATTCATGCCACAGTTAAATGAATCACTACAGTTGTTAAGTGGATTATGTGGTCATTAAGCAAATCTGGCATTTCCCTCCCATTGACTTTTCTTGTCAAAAGCCAGCTAAGGAGGTTACAAATGATGACCACATGACCCAGAACAGTGCAACTGCCCTGAATACATGCCAGCTGCCAAGTGCCCAAATTTGGATCACATGATCACTGCAACAGTCTTAAGTATGAAAATAAGTCATACGTTATTTTTTTCCAGTACCACTGTAATTTTGAACAGTCACTAAATGAGTGGTTGTAAGTCAAGGAGTATCTGTAAGTTACTAACTTTGTTTATACTTGTTGTGATGAAAGGGTAAGTCATTTTTTATATACTTCTTTTCTTTTTCTTTACTATATTCTTGTATCTTATTCCTTTATTTCTATTTTTTTCTTCTTTGCATTTTCTATTTTTCTTGTATTCTTTAATTTTTTACTTTGTACTAGTTTTTGTCTTTTTTAATTACAGGTAGTCCTTGACTTACGACAGCAATTGAGCCCCAAATTTCTGTTTATAAGCGTGACATTTAAGTGAGTTTTGCCCCATTTTATGACCTTTCTTGCCAAAGTTGTTAAGCAAATCACTGCAGCTGATAAGTTAGTAACCTGGTTGTTAAGTGAATCTGGCTTCCCCATTGACTTTGCTTATCAGAAGGTCACAAAGGGGGATCACATGACCTTGAGGCATAGCAATGGTCATAAGTATGAACCAGCTGCCAAGCATCTGAATTTTGATCACGTGATCATGGTCATAACTCTGAAAAACGGGCAAAAGTCACTTTTTTCAGTTCTGTTGTAACTTTGAACGGTCACTATACAAACTGTTGTAAGTTGAGGACTACCTGTTTATAATGTTCAATAAAATTATTAGGAACAAATGACAGAAAATAGAGTGAAAATAAACATGATTGCACATCAATAAAGCTCAAAATCATGCAATCCAAATGATTTCCTCAAATCATTGACTGGAATCACACACTATACTTAGCCAATATATTATTCATTGAATAGTGAATAACTGTGGCACATTAATACATCATATAAACCATAAAATAACTGGTTCATTTACTATTCTTATCCTTATCCAAAATCAAATGAGTTGAGGATCAAAAGAGTTCCAGAGACTGTCTCTAAGATTGCTCCTAATAGCTAATCTTTACTTACTGTAGTTTCGGTCCATTCACTCTAGTTCTCTCAGATTCCAGAGAAAAAGCCCACGGCTTCTTCTATATAACAATGTTTTATGTATCAGGGGGAGTCAAGCTATTCTCCAGGGCACCTGAGGGCAGGACAAGAAGCAATGGGTGGAAACTAATCAAGGAGAGAAGCAACCTAGAACTAAGGAGAGACTTCCTGACAGTGAAAACAATCAACCTATGGAACCACTTGCCTCCAGTTGTGAATACCTGAACACTGGAAGTTTTTAAGAAGAGACAGGATAACAATTTGTCTGAAATGGTGTAGAGTTTCCTGCCTAAGCAGGGGGTTGGACTAGAAGACCTACAAGGTCCCTTCCAACTATTCTATTCTATTCTATTCTATTCTATTCTATGGCTCACCACTTGACCATGCCAAATTTTATAAGCATTTTTATGATGGTTGTTAAGTGAACATGTAGAACATTAAGCAAACATGGTGGTCATAAGCGAATGCCACGGTCATTAAGCAAAGCCCTTGTTTGCTTTGGATGTTTGGGGGTTTTTTTTGCTCGAAAGTAGAAGCAAACACCAGTTTTCAGAAAAACCGTTGTTATATTGTGGTCACAGAACTGGAGGATGCTATAAATGAACATAAATGAGAGCTGCTGGCAAGCCGGCACAATAAGACATGTGGCTAAGGCAGCCGTCAGCCATCATAATTTGAAATCTGCATCTTAAATAGCTTTTTTGGGGGGAGGGTTTATCGTAACTTTGAAGTCACTAAGCATCTGGTCATAAGTCAAGGACCAGCTGTAGAGGGCACACTACAGGTAATCCTTGACTTATCACCACAATTGACCCCAACATTTCTTTTGCTAAGCAAGCTATTGGTTTTGCCTCGACCTTTCTTGCCATAGTTAAATGAATCACTTCAGTTGTTAAGTTAGTAACACAGTTGGTAATCGAATCCGGCTCCCCCATTGATTTTGCTTGTCAGAAAAGTCACAAAAGATGATCACATGACCCTGGGACTCTGCAACTCTCATAAATATGAGCCAGTTGCCAAGCAACAGAATTTTGATAATTTGACCACGAGGATACTGCAATGGTAATCGTTTTTCAGATGTCATTTTTTTCAGTGCCACTGTAACTTTGAGTGGTCACTAAATGAATTGTTGTAAACTGAGGACTACCTATATTACAAGTGCTCAACAAAGGCAGAAGAGAATGAGGCAATTTCCTGCTGTCATCTAGATCCTATGCTCCTATTAATATAGTACAGGAATGTCAAACTCAAGGCCCGGGGGGCAGATCTGGCTCACAGGATGCTTAAATCTGGCCCACGGGGTCGCCCTGGAAAACAGTGAAGGGATGGCCCGCAGTGCCTCTGCCAGCGAAACTTGGGCCACCAAAGCACCCCCTGACACGAGTGACATCGAGCTGGCCATGCCCATCCTAGCTACGCCCACCTCAGCCCCCCAAGATCAAACACAACCCTAATGTGGCCCTCAATGAAATTGAGTTTAACACCCAATATAGTACATTCTAAAATAGCATTTAAGTAGGTAGCATCTGAAATCAGTGTCTGACTCTTCTCAATTTCTCCTCTTTTAGGTATCATGAATTCAAGGACAAGGTGACTTCCTCCCAAGGTTCCAGTCATCTTTGCACTTTCAGCCTCTATTTTTAAAATGGTTTTTAGAATCGTATATTGTGTTTTTATTTGCTGTGAACCGCCCCGAGTCCTTGCGGAGATGGGG
>JAEANM010009724.1:0-16202 GCA_017656035.1 Myanophis thanlyinensis
GAAAAAAGAAAAAGTTTTCTTCTGGGACTTTTCTTCTGCTAGTAACTAGTTCAGCGGGCCAGATTAAAAAGCCCAACAGACCGGATGTGGCCCGTGGACTATAGTTTGCCCGTGCCTGGACTAGTCTACACCCACTTGTTGCCAAGCAGTTTAACAACATACTGCAAGGAGGTGAAATTGAAGAGTGGTTAACATCTGGCAAAACCTACCTCATAATGAAAGATCAAACAAAAGAGGCTGCACTAGGCAACTACAGGCCAATTACCACTTTACCAACAACTTTCAAATTATTAACTGGTATGATAGCTGGTGAAGTCCAACAGCATCTAGCTGAAAATAAACTATTTCCACCTGAGCAGAAAAGAAACTGCCCAAATAGCAGAGGAACAAAAATCAATTTCTAATTTGCAAAATGATTCTGAAAAACTGCAAGAGAAGAAAGATGAAGTTGAATATAGTGTTGACTGATTACTGGAAGGTATGTGACTCCTTGCCCCATTATTGGATAATCAAGTGCTTAGAAATAAACAGAAATAAATAAATAAATAGAAGTTAATATAATAGAATAACAGAATTGGAAGGGATCTAGAGGTTTTCTAGTCAAACCCTCTGCAGCAAACCCTATACCATTTCAGCCAAATGGCTGTCCAATCTCTTCTAAAAATCTCCAGTGTTGTAGGAACCATAACTTCTGGAGGCAAGTCATTCCACTGATTAGTTGTTCTAACTGTCAGGAAATTCCTCCTCTATTCTAGATTTGGCTCTCTCCTTGATTAGTTTCCATCCATTGCTTCTTGTCCTGCATTTAGGTGCTTTGGAGAATAGTTTGAACCCTTCTTTGTGATTAGATACTGGAACACTGCTAGAACACAGAAAGATCAGAAGCTTTGTGCAAAGATTGATGGCACAATTGAAGACACAGTTACGGTCAATGTTGATAGAATGGAAGGGGTTAACATCAAGACAGGAATCTTACAAGTAGACTCACTATAACCATTACTATTTGTCATTGCCCTGATTCATCTGTCTACATACTTAATATCTCAGGGCTTAGCTATCAAATATCAAAGGACTGGTATAGTGGACCATCCATGTTAAAAACAGTGCAGTAGATATGTGATCTACTATTCAGTAGGGTTTGACGGAAGAGCCAGGTTTTCAAGATTTTTTTAAAACAAAGTTGAATGGGAAAACTAGATGGATCAGGGGAATGTCCCCCCCCCCTCAAAACAGTCTCTGTAACAAAGAAAAGCATCCTAAGATCCCTCAGATGACACTGGTTAACAGAGAGGACTGGAGCATATCATTTCTTCATGCTTGTACATGCTGAGCAGAAGTAATGGAAAACAGACTGTCCTTTAGACAACCAAGCCTTTTGCTAGGAAGAACAGTATAGGTGATAGCCAGCACTTTCAATTTGTATTTGGAAGCTTATTGGTAACGACCATGGTGCAATGACGCTATATAGATCTGATGTGTTATGCCATATTTGTCTGTACCACTGCATTCTCAATGAGTTACAGTTTCCAAGTGGTTTACAAGGGAAGCTCCATATAGCACACGGGTGTCAAACTCATGGCATCATGTTGCCATCATGTGATGTATCAGAACATTTTCCCCCTTTGTGGAGCTGGGGTGGGCGTGGCCTGTGCATAACGCATCCATCCCATGGGCCACCAGTTTGATATAGCACATTGCAATAGCTCACACACAGGATGAGCAAAGTGTTATTTATGTATCCACTTATTTATCTTAGTCACAGCTACCAGCTGGTTCATGAGCAGTAGCTGTGAATTCAAGAAAATCCCCAAATTATATATCCATCCTTGAAGGGTGAAGTGTAACTCTGTTCAGAAATCAAGATAAAACATAAAGCTGACCCCCAAATTATATACCATAAAGATGACCTCGAACTTATATATTATCCTTGAAGGGTGGCATGTAATTCTATTCAGAAATAAAGATGAAACAGCTTGGTCCTAGAGTGGCTAATCACTTGTTCTTGTCATGATTGAGACTGTAATTTTCCATCCAGACAATCAATCTATCTGGGATTGAGATGTACAATTGGGTATCATCTGCTTTTAATTATATTTAACTCCAAACTAACAGATGACATCACTCAGCACTTACTTAATTTTTAAGTAGAAGGGGCAAGTATGTGTACCAGTCACTAGCTACTTCCATAAACTTTTATCCTTGGGCTTAAACTCTTCTCTGATATTACATTGAATGGATCCAATCCATTCAAATCATAGAGAAAGGAGAACTACCGCAATGCTCTGTTCCCTCAGCCCCCAAATCCTCCTGGCTAGTATCATGAAGGGGTTAAATCTTGCTGAAAGATCAAGGAGAACCAGAATGCTTGTACTACTACCAGTCCAGTTCTGCCAGAGGTCATCAACAATCACTGTCTAGCATATGCCTTAGCTTCAAAAATAACCAAAAAGGAACTACATGATTCTTCCAGGATCCTCTGTAGCTGAATCCCAAACACTTTCTCAACAACTTTCCTAAAATGGGGACATTGGAGACTGTACAAAAATTGTTCAGTACAATTGGGTTCAGTGAAGGTCTCTTGAGGAGGGGATACACATCATAATCTAAATGTCTTGGTACCCTAATAGTAGATTTCTGTATATTCAACAAGAAATATTAATATACTATGCTATTTCTACTTAGGCATTTACTTTAATGTCCAATTGTTTGTCCTGATTAGCTCTTAAGTGTATGATATAACAATTTAGTTCTATCAATTTTCTTTTAAATCTATAAAAATGAGACATTTACTATTTAGGACAGAGCTGATCACCAGCTGCATATTCCTTATTGGAAAGGAAGGGATTTTCATCTGGAAAATCCCATAGTGGCTTTGTAATAAAAAAATATTCAAGTTTACTTCCAAACCACTTGGCACAGCACTGTTGTGATTAAGGGTAACACTTCTTCAACAAAATAACCTGATAATTGATGAGTGGAAAAGATTTGTTGGGAATACAGTTACAATTTTTTTAAAACTTTATCTTAAGTTGTAGTTTTAATTTTTCTTACTGACTGTTACTTGTGAAAATCTGGTGGTGACTTATTTAAGCTTTAAGTCTGGAAACTTTATTAAGGATAAACACAAAACATATAGGTTGTTTCTGGAACTTGCCTGTTTTATTTTAGAGCAGGTATCAAACTGAATTTCTTTGAGGATGGGATCAGAATTGTAGTTCTCCGCAGGCTGGCCAGGGGGGAAGGATGGGGCTGGCAGCCAAAAAATGGGGCTCAAAACACCTCCCTACACCTTAGTCCTTTGCTATTTCCAGGCTGGCCCCACGGTTCAGATTTAAACACCTCATTGGCTATATCTGGTTTGAGTTTGACACCCCTGTGTTAGAGCAATATCACATGTTGCTTTTATAAATCAGATGCTATGATTAAATTTGCCACATTAGTGGAAATATATTATCATTTATATTATAGGCAATATAAATGATAAGAAAAGATCAGTTATAAATATTTATAAATATGACAGAATCTGTCTTTTCATATATGACCAACACTTAGCAAAGTAAGGTTTTTCTAACTATTACAAATATGGTTGGTTTTGTTAGAAATAGATATATGATTTGTTGCTCTATCAACAGGCCACACATTTGGGATTCCAACTGTAGAAAAATCTTGCTTTCTTATCTTACTTTCAACAGATCTATATGGCATTCAGAACACATCCATTTTCTCCACAACACAAAGTGTGTAAATTAGAATGAAAAATTTGACTCATCAGAATCAGTTAATGACCTTCCAAGGCTGAGGGTAGCCTTAAATCTGGGTTTTCCCATAGATATTAATATAATAACATTCCCCCCTGATTTATTGCAAATTAACTGGTGTTTTCTTCCAAATACTTCTTAGGCAGGAACATCTATTCTTGTTCTTTTAAAAAAGAAATTGTTATGGCCAAAATGGCTTTCTTTGATTCCTCCCCCCCATATATTTGTTGGAGTTTGAGTTTAAGTCCTCATTATCCAATTTAGTTTTAACTTTTAATTTATTTTAAATTGTTATTTATTGTATGTTTTTTAGATGGCTGTACACTGCCTCGAGTCCTTCGGGAGGGAGGCGGTATAGAAGTCTGAATAAATAAAATAAATAAATCACATGTCCAAAATATTTTAACTTTCCCTTTTTTATGGTTTTGATGATTTCCCTTGGCTTTTTCACCCTCTCATTTCTGATTTTGTCAAGCCAACTTATATGTAACAGCCGCCTGTAAATCCACATTTCAAATGTTATTGATAACATACATGGTCTTAACTCTAGACTAGTTCTGTGCCAGAAGACCAACATCTCTGCAGAATCTCTTGTTTCTTGTACTCTTCCTCACATATTATTGTATTATGTCCACAGATTAAAGTGTGCATGTCTGTCTCTATAAGTATACATCCATTAGGCAAGGCAGTAATTTGGAGAGTCTATCTGAAGCTGCTGCCAGTGAAGTAAAGGCAAATAATTAGGTTAAACTTTAAGTTTTTCTACTTCACTCTCCCCAGATTACTGTTGATGTGTTGTTTTATTTTCCATTTAATTTTCCAGTATCCTCCAATAAATAGTTCCAGGTTTGGGTTTAGGGAGTGAATAAACATTGCTTTAATCAAAAACAGAGATCTCAACAATCATTATTTCCCAAAATTTACAGAGTCGTGCAGCTTCAGGATCTTAAAAACGTGTTTACTTACTTTTATTTATTCAAAGTTGTTACAACTGCCCAACTCTCTTGTTGAAAACATCTGTCTGATAACATGTTAGTGAATGCTACTGAGCTCTGAACCAATATATAAAATTTGTGTGGGTTTTGATATTTTGGATTGCAGTAAGTCAATGGGGGGTAAGTTAGGAAAGAATTAGAGGCTGTTAATGGCAGTGATATATAGCACCATTAAATTAATGAGACATCGCTATAGCCTATGGCTGGCTAATAGTTGACATTTAAGATAGTGTCTTAAATTAAATCAAATGTTATTGGCAAGTTCAGTATCTGATGCAGCAATCTATCTGTCTGCCTACATATCATCTGCATTTATTTAAAAAAAAAAAGTAGATAAAAACAAAAAACCCAAACCAGTTTTTATTTTCATATAGAGCATGATCTGTTTTGTTCAGGGCTAAAAATTAAAATCATGATTAAATGTTTTTCTGATCTAGGAGTCATATGTATCGATTTTAAATATCTGCTGACAATATCTTACCTCTGCCTTTAAAAAAATGCAAATGAAAAGAAAAACAATAACCAGCATTCCAAAATTTAATCCTTAAGCCTTGAGTATGTTTTAAATTAGGACTGTCTTCATTTGCAGGGACATTTCTATCAGAACTAGGAATTTATCCAGCAAGAAGGGGAGTCTCCTTTGAACCTGTTCTATTCCTAGGCATTTTTCAATGAAAAGCATTGATGTTTGAAGACTGTGTGATGGCAGCCAAACCTCCCTTTCCATAGATCACTGGAGCATGTCAATTATTCTTCGGTATTATTAAGTTTTAAAGTCTATGGTTTGTCTAATACTGAGGGTCCTATTTTTATAGGACAAATATAGTATGTATTTTTAAAGTATGTAATAATCCTTTGCCAAGGAGATCAAAGTCAAATTCCTAAAGGAAAGTGAAGAACATTTGAGGGGGGATGGGTTATGTAAAAAAATTCAAGAATGGGGCTGCACTTATATGTCAAAGCCTTGAGGTTTTCATTGCATAGTCTATGACTGCTATCTTGCCGCCCCAAATGTTCCTGTTCTTTCCGATAGGAAATTTTGCCTAGATAGGCAAATGGAATCTCCCTAGAATTTCATGGATTTTTTTTTTTTTTTTAAGGAAGCAGAATAATTATTGTGGTGTAAAATACTGGAATGTAAACAGTATTTATGTCTAACATCTGTGGAGCAAAAACAAAATATAAGTTTGGAACTGTTTCACAGATATTAGCTCAGATGTAGGAATATATTTTACTGGGGTTGTTTCACTATTATAGGGCCCTCTTGCTGGCATTATAACATTTGCATGCATTCTCATATCTTGGTTTTTTTTCTTTATTATTGCTAAAAAAACTGATGAGGGATTAAAATACAATTACAATTGGTTAAAATAAAATGTTTATTGGATATAAGTATATCTTATTTGCAACACAGTCCACAAATTAAATATACACAGTTTCTTAACTGTGCTTTCATTAAAACAGGTTGCAGAGGCAGTAAAGCAGGAACTAGAGGCTTTAGGGAGGGATGGGCAATCTGTCCAATTGTCTCTTCCAATGACTGTTATCCAGTAACAGCATTTTAATTGGGTAACATGACATTAAAATGACAGATGGTAACTTTAACTGAACAGATTCAAGCAGAATAATAACAGTCTGCCATTAATTCTCTGTAAAGTCTTGGAAGTAAAGAATTAAATTTTTAGCGATGTATTTATACTGTTTCATTCAGACATAATACATACAGTGCTAGTCCTTCCCCATCCTGATACTCACCAGTTACGCTAGCTGACAATTCCTATCTTTCTCAGACCATCAAAGATGGTTACAACTAATCCAGGATTAAATGACAAAGAGTTCTAAAAATATTTCATGAAGACGATGTCTTACTATATGAAGTCTCTGATGTGTTTTGAAAGTATTTTATTAATAATTTTATGATGTTATATGTCCCCATAGTTTCTGCTTAAAAGTGTATTATAAGAAATGCAAGTGATCAATTTGATATCCTGCTAAGAATATTAAACTATAGGAAATTTCTGCAGTCTTTGAAATCTCATAGCTTTTAGCTTGTGCAACTGTCTGGAGAGTTACAATAACAAAAAGGATTTTAGCTACGATGAACTAAATGAAAAACACTAATAAAGAAAAAAAAACCTAAATTGTATCCATGCTATTATTTTAAGACAATTAAATACAGGATTAGAATTTGTACTGTCTGCTTATGGAAAACTATTTGCATTCCAAATTTTCTCCTTGTTTATTTGTAGATAAACAGACACTACAAGCATAACATTCTTCAGCACTGTTCATCACTATGAGGCCATGATTTATGTAAAGATTCTTCCACAGAACTTCCTGTCATTTGGAGAAGTGAACTTCATGGTCTTTTATAACCATTGATTGCATCTAATGATAAGTTCCTTGCTAACAGAAGCACATTATAGCAAAAGGAGGATAGAGGGAATTTTGTGTCATCCTGAGTGTAAACATTACATTTTAAGAACTTCTTTCATTGATCGATCTCATAAATATTAGAAACATTCTTACATTTTTCTTGTTCTATCAACAGAAACAAATATGGATCAGTATCTGGACTAACTTCATTATATTTACATTACATCTCATCACTTGTGACCTATTTTAGGTGCATTTTTACTTGATTGCTGCAAATTGATCTGACATGTTTTAAAATGCTCAGGGAAATCTGTTATGCATTCTTGATGCTTAGGTTGTATCTATAAAGTTTGAAAAAGATTATTTTGATTTTTCTCATTTGGCAAATTATAAGTTTTCTGCCATTTACTGAAACAAAATATTCAAAAGAAAGAAAATAGTCTGAGTAGCTGACAACAGTGGCACATGCAAAAACATTCCTTCTTGGAGAACTGTCCAATTGACTAGTTACTCAAAGCAGATTATGAAGATATGGTTAAGACCACTCCTATGAATCTTTGTAGCATATTACAACGTATCATATATAAGTACCAATAGTAATGGATACTTTGGGTGCAATCCCAAAACACCATTTGAACATGTCAACATTGAAAAATTCACCATCAGTTAATTGCAAAAGGCAGCTTTACTTGGAACAACTTATATCCTCCAATCATATCTGTAACACCATCGAACATCCACATCTGTGACCTCTCCTAGATCCTTGGAAGGACTTGATAGGCAGACAAAAATGCCAAATCCAGTCTGAACATCTGGCTGATTGTGTGAGAAATCATAATTAATAATAAGATTTGGTGGTTTAGGGCCTACAGATGAAAACTTGTATATTCCAAATTCATTTATTTGCATTATATTATTAATGTCATTATCTTCTTTCTTTTCAATGATTCAACCACTTTTATTTTTGTTTTTAAATTTCAAGTGTTTATTTTATTTGTATATGTTACAGCTCATCGGTCAATGAGTGTAAATAAAACATATTGATTATGTGGCATCAGGTTGTTTTCAACTCTTAGAGATAGATTTCTCAACTGAATGGAATAATAAAGAAAAATACTATTATTGAAAAAAGACTGAAATAGATATAAAAACTATATATATATATATATATATATATAAAAAGTATAAATATATGGCAGTTAATGGTTGAAAGAAAAAGTATAAGGAAGAATGTACTTTGAATACTTCTTTTTGCAACTATTTTTTATTATAGTATATCCTCTTGCACTTCTGTTTTTATCTCCTTTTTATTTAATGTTTGTGCATTAAGAAAATTGATTAAGTATTTAAAATATTATTATATTATTTAGAGTGTATTTTGAGCATAAAAATTATATTTGTGTATCTTAAAATGTAAACAGTTTTATTTTATCAAGAATTTAATAATCAGCCCTGGAAGAACACAGCTTTATGGCTGCTTTGAATATTATAGTCATACTTTCTTATTAAATTTATGTTGGACTTCCCCTTTCTAAATTTATTGTACACACAAGCAATAAACTATTGCTATAATTTTTACCGGGTGTAGTAATTCTTAGTGCATAGTGCCACCTCATGGCTAGAAATGTAGCTTTTCAAGAATGGAAGAGTTTGTCCCTAAATAGAAAAAATTCATGTTTTTTAAAATACTATCAGTTTCATGATAATTTACAGATTTATGAATTCAATCTGTGCCTTGGTTGGTGGCATGAAACAGGGTTGGTCCATACAGGCATGTGCTACCATAACCAAAGGACTCTTGTTTTTGTCACAAACATAGACTATTACTTCAGATTTAATAGATTGTGATTTCCTAATCAAAACTATATAGTTTTACAATGAAAATAAACTGGCATCATATCACTGTTGCAACTATTTTAGGAGTTGTATTTATTTTTCCAGTCTGGGGGCCTTGAAAGATCACAAGAGGCACAACGGAAAGTTCATCCTTTTTGATGCTGCATTTTTAAAATTAGGGAGACTTAAAACAAAGTAAATGTGTCACAGAGTAGAAGCCTGGAGTACCTTACAGCCAAGCCATATAGGGCTTTATTATTCAAAACCAGCTCTTGAACATGGAAATCAATTAGTAAACGTTGAAGTGACCAGACATAGATATTACCTTACAGTAACATCTCACATTCACTGGCATTCTGTCCACTGTGGTCTACAACAATTTAGAACTGTTATTAGAATTATTCTTTCTAATAAGACAGGACTATACAGAGAACATTATGATGAACTTTCAGCAGAAGTCAACAGTCTGTGGTGATGGAGTTGAAAAATCATGGACTTACCCTCAAGATGAAAACATCATCATATAGTACTATCATTAGGGCCATGTCTGAGCTAAGATGTTTCTGGACAAATTGTAACTTTTTAAAAATTGGGATTAAGTTAATTTCCTTTCCCAGATTATAAATTTCACAGTAAAATCATATTGGCTCAAAATTCTGATGTAAAGCTAGGTTGTAAATCTTATTGATATTTCCTCAATCCTATGAGATCCATTACAGATGTAAATGGGAGTGCGGACGGGGAAAAGTCTTTTGCAAAAATCAGAGTTGACTTGTCTTCTTCATTACTCAAACTTCCCACAAATTTGGGAGCAGAACCAACATAAATGATCCCCAATCACTACAGGTGGGCTCACCAAGATGTGTTTAATGGTATCCAAAGCTACTGATAGATCTAGGAGGGTCAGTAGGATTGCTATCAAGTCTCTAACAGTCATACGTAAGTCAGAATGAAAGAGGCAAAATGACTCCCATTCATTGTTTTAAAAGTAAAGGGTTGGAAACTAATTATATCAGCACTTTATTTATTGGCTTTCATTAAAATGAGGGTCTGAAATCTGTGTGAACCTCTTTTTTCTGGACCAAATGGTTAATACAGGTGGTCCTTGTTTAATGACAGTCATTTAGCAACTATTAGAAATTAATGACAGTCCTCGTATTTGCTGCAATGCTCCATGGGGGGCGGTGTCATAAGATTGCCATTTATGAGCTCCTTTGCTGACTTCCTAGAAGCAAGTCAATAGGGAAGCCAGCAGGAGCTTGCAAATAATGATCATATAACTTCCTTGCTTAACTATGATGATTTGCTTAACGATGGCAACTGGAAGTTCCAGAACTGTAGTCTCCAAACTATTGCTTATTGCTATTGTTTCATATTAGCAGTTATTAGCAAAGCAACAACTGAGAAACTGCCTGTAATTGTTTTTGTAGACAAAGCTAACCCCAAACCCGTTTGCTCATCCTTAATTATATTCTGAGCTAGTCCATTGCTTTCCCAGCTACGGAAATTGGTGACATATTAAAATATGTGATAAATGAATAAAATCATTTGTTATTATATGACCAAATAGAAAATACTTCTGGTGAATCCCAACTCCCCTTTTAATTTTCTTCCTTGTCTTTTTCCTTTTAATTTGGATAAGCTGTAAGGACAGTGAAGTAGGTAAATAATGAAATAAATAAGGTCATTGCTCAATGGAGCATGTTCACCTTTGGCTTTAATATGTTCAGAGATACTATCCAAGTTCTCTGGTTCAAAAGATTCTTTTAATTAAAAAAAAGAAATTTGATGAAGCTATGATGTATGTCTTTGGGCTTCACATAGACCCCTTAGAAATACTCAGAAAATATGGATGAGGGTTGCCTTCTTTTGTGTTGATTAAAAGTGTGCATACTGCTCAGAAAAAAATATATACTTGGGAGTTAATAAGGAATTGTTTTGTAGAGATGGACTTCTGGCACTATTCTAATGTTGCTGGGCTACAACTCCTACCTGGATTTCTTAACAGTGATGAGACCAACATCTGGAGAAGTACAGATTGCTTTCACCTGGCATCTTTTGATTAACTATGACATCCACTGCATACATGCTTGTGTGTTCCTCCAAGTGTACAAATGACATTCAACACATGAGAGCTTTACTAGCATGAATTATACTAGTGTTTTAAAAATAAGGTAAGAGGGAAAAAGAGGCTAGCATCCCACAGAATAGTTCCTTTGGGCTCCAGATTGTCTTTCTAATCTCACCTCGTGTAGGTTGATTGCCAGTGTTTATTTGACCATTCCCAATTCACCAGCTGCTCCTGGACCATGTTTTTCTTTCCAGATGGTTGCATGATGTTCCACAATAAAGCTGACACAATAAAACAATGCAGGATTTGTCTGAGCCTCAGCAAGCTTGTGAAAAACATCTGATATATCTTAGAGCTAGCCAAGTTGTCTGATCAAAATGCCAGAATAATTATGAGATGATTTGAACAGAGCACAGAAAAGGAAGTATTTTCGCCATTTTCAGCAGGTATGATTCTAAAGGAGTTTGAGCAAACACATTAGAATGACAAAACAGAACACAATCATCACCTAGATACTAATGTAGTGATAAAAATACCTGGAACTTGGTAGGGTCAGTGAAGTTAAATATATTGTAGTAATCTTATCAATGCTTACATACAGGCTAATCACTGAGTGCTTAATGTTTCAAAGGCTTTTTTGAGATAAAATATTTAATTCATAACACATTTTAAGGGTAATTGCTCAAAGTGATCTGAACAAACAAATTTACTATTACTACTACTACTACTACTGCTACTACCACCACTAATAATAATAATGTAACAGTACCTTTAACACTATCAAACATAAAAATCTGCCTATCCCAAGTCCTCAGGAAGGACTTGATAGGTCGATAAAAAAAATGCAAAATCCAGTCTGCACATCTGGCTGACTGTATGACAAAGCATACTAATAATAGTATTACATGGCCAGTACAGTAAAAATATAACAGGTAAAGTAGATAATAACAAGACCTGGAAATGGCTAAGTGCAGGAAAGTTGAAAAAAGAAAAAGTGGCTAATTCTAGCCATACAATACCAAGCCTTAAGGACAAATGCATAGAAAGCCTGAATTGAGAAGATAACAATAGATAGCAAGTGCTGCCTCTGGAGAGCAGCTGAAGAAACAGCAGACTACATAGTTAGTTGCTGCAAGATCACAGAGACTAACTACAAACAATGGCAGGACCAAGTAGCAACAATGATGCATTGGAAGATCTGCAAGAAAAACCAGTCGCCTGCAAGCAAGAACAGGTGGGATCATTAAATAGAGAAAGTAACAGAAAATGAAGACCCTAAGGAGCTCTTTATAATTCAGACAGACATGTACCCACCACATAACACCCCATACTTAACAATTATCAATAAAAAAAAGATAAAAAAAAGTCTAGATAGTGGTTACGCAATACCTGGAGACAGCAGTTGGGAAAGAACTGGAGAAGATAACAAAATATGAATTCCTGCAAACAGAAATAGAACAGCTGTGGCAAAAGAGAGCAAAGGTAGACCCAATAATATTAGTCACCTTGAGAGACCCAAAACAGCTGGATCACCACTTGAACACTATTGTCATTGAAAAAAACCACTACCAGTTAATTGCAAATGGCATAATTACAGTTTACATCCTGCAATGATATCCTTAACACCAGCTAACATCCAACACCAGCCTATCTGAGGTCCTTGTGAAGACTCAATGAGTGGATAAAAATACCAAATCCATTATGAACATCTGGCTGTGTGATGCACCATATTAATTATTTGTAAAGAAATGTGTATTTACTCATAAAGTCAGAAGAAGGAAACACTTTTCTCAATGCAATGTTTTTTATTATTTTATTAAAACAGCTAGAATATTTGTTAATCTAATCTAATTTATGTCTACTTTGTAAACCTCATTATATACGTTTCCTTTGGACCAATCAAACTCAGTAAGGTTTCTGAGTGAGATATATGGTTTTTTGTAGATTATATAGATTGTTCACTTCACCCAGACTCAAAATAAGCAAGGTATGGTTTTATAAAATAATATTTTAATAATTGTGCAGGATTGCGCAAATAACTATTTTTATATATTTATCCTTGTCATTGTTCACCAATTGATAAAATTGAAACACTATCAATTAATGAAAGATTTATTGTGTTTAATTTTGCTTTTTATTTGTTAAGGAAATATTAGAAAAAGTTTGGAGAAGGATTTACAACTACCACATTGGCTAAAGTACTCTATTTTCAGAGCAGCTGCTTGTAAATTTTTATTTCTGCTCTATTAGGAACTCTAGTAAAAATGATGAATATGTCTATGATACTTTTCATTTCAGTCTGAAATATAACATTGGGAAGAAATGCATAGTCAGTGAACAAAAGACAAAATATAGTAGCCCCCTGTGAAGTGCAAGAGCATTCATGGAGTTGGCGTTAAAATAGTCAATAGGGTGGATGCAATGGGGCAGTTGAAACCCTACCCATTTTTATGTGAGTTACATCTGCATTGCACCTAAAAAGAGGTTGGCCTTTGTGGCTTTTTGACCTTCCGTATGGAGGAGAAAGAGAAGAAGGAAGAGGAGGAGGGGGAGAGAGAGAGGGAAGGGGAGGAGGAGGATATCCATTCAGGCAAGTCCAACTCTTAGTGATTCCATGGCCAGGTCTCTCCACATCTTCTGCCCTTGTATTATTTCATTGGGTTTATGGATGATGAAGTGATGCAAATCAGTCTTGACAAAGCAATATATACTATAGGTTAGGCAGTACAGTTGATTCTGGGCTGGGCCATCCCCTTCTGTTTGGATGGATGGATGGATGATTTGCTTCAGCCAAGCCCAGAAGCCTTACAGTTGTCTTCAGGAAAATACTTTTGGCAGCCATGAACTGTTTCCTGTTAGGATTTTCTGTTAGCTTATCTCAGCACTGCTCAAAATATTTCTCAGGGGAATTCATAGAGCTCTGAGCCATAAGGCAATGAGATGCTCCAAGAGTAAAAACGCTGAGGCACTTCCTCTCCCAAGGCAATATTTGAAGGTGCACGACAGAAGGAGGAAGAAGAGGACAATGGTGAGCTGGTTGTTTCTATTCCACCACCATTGTAGAAGTGCTTTGCAATTCCAGAAGGGCTCAGGAGAAGGGGAAGAGAGCAGCTAAGAATAAACCTTGGACAAAGGTCTTTGAGGGAACTTCTACCACATGGTCTATCCCAGGGGTAGGGAACCTTGGCTCTTTCATGGCTGGCTCAGGAATTCTGGGAGTTGAAGTCCATGAGTCATGAAAGAGCCAAGGTTCCCTACCCCTGGTCTAGCCCCACTTGCCCAATGACCTATCCCCTCTTCACACTTTCTCTTTCCTTATTTATTGATTTTCCACTATGGTACTCACCCACATGATCATGGATGTAAATGCAATCATAAGCCTAAAAAGATTAACATTATAAAAAATTAAAAAAAACTAAAAAAAACCTACATGGATTTAGAGCTGAGAAGTGGTGCTGGCTTCTCTGTTACTATACCAGCCACCTCCAACCAACAGCTTCTCTTTCAGGGCCCCATGACAATGCCTTTAAAGCATTTCCTGGAGGAAAGAAGAGTGGATAGCCTTCTTAATTGTTAGTCTTTCAGAGTAGATCAACCTAGGAAATCAAAGTTATGAATACATCCTTTATTTTAGAGTTACAGTGACAGAATCTTGAAAATCTGAAAGTACCTCCTCCTTCCTTACTTTCATCCACAAGAGAACTAAGATGTTTCTCAAATTAGATTTTTGCTTTGGATGCAGGTTTGTTTTATCTGCCCATTGTCTTAGTTGTGACTCTTTCTCCTATTCCTCAAGGTTATTCTCATAACCCATTACAGTAGACTTCACTTAAGCTAGCCAACCTACAAGATGATCAGCACATATTGAGGGGACTGCAGGTTCTTGGCTTCCCGGAAGGATGTCACTTGTCCTTTCCTGACTCATCCTGACAAGAAAAGTAGAATAAAAATATTTGTCTTTTCTACTGGTTTCTTTCAACCACAAATTTAGGAAACCTAATTGTGCAAATTTACCATATCAGTGATAGCGGTGTGTGTGATTTCAGAAGACTATGGGACAGAATGAATAAAGTTACATGAAATGATACGGTCACTGGTTTCTCTCAACTGCTAGCCAGCACAAAAAGATTTTTATTGCACACATATACACACACAAAATAATATGGTGGACTGAACCTCCTAGTTGTCACAGGGACATCATTATTCTTTATCCAGAACCTTTAAGCATTCTGCAACACAAGTTGGGAAAGCCTACTCAGTAAATACTGCCATCAGGTACTTCAGGGGTGTCTAAGGGGTATGGTTAAAGAAAAAGTCACAATGGTAGCCACAACAGTGTAATTAATGTTTCTGAGCACTTCACAGGCTAAGCTTTGATTGCATCATTGTAGCTGCCATGTGGACTTTTTGACCATATCCTGTGGATACCTCTGATCTATTTTCTGTCTCTGATCATCTACCTACGCTGATTTATTTGAAAGGAACAAAAAGGAAACTCTTATGCTTCTGTTTTCTTTCTTTTTCTGTAGCTGAATTGGACTTATACTGGGTAAACAAGCAATAGAAGCCCAGGAGTTGAATCAATTCTGGGGGAAAAGTTCTGCTTCCAGAGTTTTGGATAGAAATGGTTCATTGTTTAGATACTAATAGTGTGCCTCTAGTGAGAATCTGTCCAACAATATATCTTGAAGGAATGCCTAATTCCCAACTCCCTAGCAATAAAACATCCCAGAAAATAACTTCCCATACTTACCAGAGAAGAAAATATTCTTGAAATTATGATGACTCCCACAAAGGAAAAGTTGACAGAAAAAACAGTATGTGCCATTGCTGCAATTTTTTAAAAGAAATCAAATTGATAAACCACATTTTTTTTCCTATTCATTGTGGCTTGAATGAGGTCTTTAAACTTTTGTAAAGCAGAACTAGGAGATGTGAATAGGAACCTAGCACAGAATTAGTATGATATGTTTATGCCTTTTTTTAAAAAAACTGTTTGCTGCTTTTCCCTGAAGACATTAATAGGCAGAAAGATACTTTTGGTTAGCACTTCGAAAACAGAACATGTTGTATTACTATATGCTCATAATAAAGAATTGCATGTTTTATTCAACGTTGTAAGTAAAATTATTATCATTACTATATTTTTATCTATCTATCTATCTA
>JAEANM010009725.1:0-16201 GCA_017656035.1 Myanophis thanlyinensis
TCTAACTCTCTTTGCAGCGGAGCTGCTCAGAAGGCTGCAACAGCCTGTCCCTTTAAGGTGCTTTGATGCTGCCTGCTATCTATCTGAGTGATGTAGGGGTCCCTTAAGGGAACAGGCTTTAAGCCTCCAGCCACGGCTGCCGGGAAGGACCCTTGTCACCTTTCTCTTCGCCATGGGAAATTCCAATGTGCAGTGTAAAGAAGCCAGCCACCCCCACACACCCCTTCCAACTCCCCACAAGTTTACCTCCTCCAACAGCTTCTCTAGAGAGTGAGGCTTGCTTGCGACAACCTGGTCACCAAACATTTCTAGCTTTGCTCCAATTGCAGGCAGCAGCAGCTTTGCAAAAGAGTTGGGGGGATGGCGGCAGCAGGAGCACTCCTCTGCCAACCCCCATTGCCTCTTAGCACCCCCTGTTGCCCCTGGGCCTCTTAGTGCCCCCCTGCTGCCCCCCTTCCTCTTAGCACCCCTCTAAGTCATCCCACCACCCTCCAGGGGGCGGTACTGCCCACTTTGGGAACCACTGCCTTGGAGGATTGAAAAGCATTACTGTGTTTATAAATTGTACAACAGAAGAACTTTCTGGGACTAAATAAAAGAATTAACTGTTTGATACTGGATTGAGAGAGAAGTGAAACTAAAGGGATTATAAAATGGACAGAGGAATTTGGCATTGAATACTTGGTTGTAGAATAAAGAGATTAAAGAACATTTTATAAAATGACTCAGCAGCAGGAAGAGATGAAGATTTGGGAGGAGATGGCATCGATGATACAAAATATAAAGAAGATGTGGAAACTAGGCTGTAAGGATATAAAAAAATCAAATGGAGGTGATAGAAGAAAAGCTGGATTTTATGTCACAAGAGATTATTAGTAAGCAAGATGCTCAGGAAGAGGAGGAGCTACTTGAAACAAAAGAAGGAAAAACAGAGCAACCAACTCAGCAAATACAGAATGACATCGAGGAGCTGACATTAAGAAAAATAAAAAATACCCAGGGAGTGAGTTTGACAATAGAACTAAAAGGGAAAGCAAAGAAACAGGAAGTAATACCTGAAAGAGAATTAGGGGTAAGGGTGGAGATTGCAAAACTTAACTATAGGGAAAAGATAGAGAAGGAAAGAAAGCTTAAAATAAACAGTCAAAAGGGAAAATTGTGAGAAATACAGATTTAACAATGGAATTTGAAAGCTTAATGAAAAAACGAACAAATAAAGAATTAATGCAGAAAAGAGCTGATGGATAAAAAAGAAGATATATAAAGTTAAGACAGTAGTGGTATTAACATGGGAAGGAATACTTAGGACACATATAAAGGGGGTTAATAAAACACAATCTAATTGGGGGGGAAGAATAGAGTTGGAATTGGATATGGGGAAACAATAGCAAATACTAATACACTATTTTCTTTTTATCTTTTAGTTGGAAATCTATAAGCTATGTAAGGATGTGGATATCATACCTGTATATTAATAGATGGATGTTTTTCAGATAAGGTGTGAAATGTTAGTATGAATACTAGAATTATATAAATGGTTAAATATATTTAACATGATTAATGATTTGAATGAAAGTATAAAATGAGATACGATGGACAATACGACGGGAATGGAAAGATATGAGGAAATATTGAATAAGACAAAAAGGAAGAGCTATAACATTTGAAATGCTAGTACTAAGACCAAAATTGTAAAGACAGTTAAAGGATTTAATATGACAGTAATGTAGACAGAAGATAATATGTATAGATAAACAAGAAATGAGTTAAAAGATAGGATGAAATATGGAATAAATGAAGAATATACTAATAAATAAGAATATTACTATGAGAACGTACAAAGTATGAGTTGCAAAATGTATGATTATTATTAAAAGTCTGTACTGAGGGTGGACACCCAGGTACTACACTGTTCACAAAATGATATATTGTAATATACAGGAAAAAAATAAAAAAACTTGAATAAAAAAAGAATTAATCACAAAATAGTATCTGTAGATGGGCTATAAATACGTTACAAAGATAATACAACTATCATTATAGCCTCTTATTGCATATGAAACACAACTTATTCGACCATGTATAAATACGATAATTATAACATTTAAAATTGGTGTGTTTTTTATGTATTCAAACTCACCTATACATCCATACTGAAGATGAAACAAGAAGGCAGAATAAAGATACATATTTTACAACTTGATTTATATATGTCTACAGCTTATTGAACTTATTAACTCATAGTTTTAGCTAAGCATGATATGCCAGTGGCTTGGTGTTTGGTATAAGTTAGGCTGTTATGGCTCTCTCAGTAAAGGTCAAGGTCAAGGCTCCTTTGACTTGAGGTCAACTCGCAGTGATTTCACCAACACATACATGAAGCTTTCTTTGAAATCTTTTGGAAGTGAATTACCACTGCCTTCTTCCGTAATGTTTCTGGCTTTCTGCTCTAACCTATAGTCTAGTATTCCCTTGTGGTCTCTCGTCCAAATACTGAGACTTGAGCCCCGATCCAATTCAAACAAGGTCAGGCAGGTGCTGCCACCTACTGAGATATTCAGTAGCTTTAACATTCTTGATAGGTTTGTATACACATGAGACTAGCAATTTTGCCTCAGTAAGAAAACTAGCCACATTTTTATGACATGGACAATGTATTATTCCAAGTAAAATCTTACAATAAACCTTTCTGAGAATGGTTGTTTTATACCTGGGGTCTGCAATATTAAACACTCAAAGAGCCATTTGGACCCATTTCCTACAGGAAAAAAAAACATAGGGAGCCACAAAACCTGGGTGGGCATGGCCAACTCCACATCACCCACTTCCATCAGTCACAACACACACCTCTTTCTCTTTCCCTCACTGTTTCCCTTCTCTCTCTCTACCCCTTTCTCTCTCTTTCCATGTCTTTCCCTCCCTCTTTCCTCTTCTCTTTCTGTTTTTCTTTCTTTCTCTCCCCTCTCTCTTCCCGCTTTCTTTCTCTCCTTTCTCTCTCATTCTTTCACTTTTTTCACTCCCTCCCTCTCTTTCTCTCTATCTCTGTCTATCTTTCTGTCCTTCCCTCACTCTTTCCCTCACTCTCTTTCTCTCTATCTCTGTCTATCTTTCTGTCCTTCCCTCACTCTTTCCCCCATTCTCTTTCTCTCTCTTTTCCCTCCTCTCTCTGTTTCATGTGTGTGTGTGTGTGTGTGTGTGTTCCCTCTTGAACCATTTCCAAAAACATGTGAGGGTTGGTGGGGGTTGCTGATGTTCTTTCTTCTGCTTTGGGTGTTTTTAACATATGATTTAAATTAAGTCATTTCAGGTTCCCAAATAAATGAAGCTCTTTTGTCCCCCTACTGTAGCTCCCTGTTGGCTGCTGATCACCCCCTCACCCTCCCCTCCCAGTCACTCCTCGCCTATCCTGAAAAGGTAAGGGTAAAATGGGAATGGAGACTCATTCCATTTCAGAGCCGGAGCAAAGCACCCCTGTACTTGCCTCCTATGTCAAGGTGCTGTGAGAGCGCAAATTTAATTTAGCCTGCCCACTTGTCTCGCAGCGTCTTGCACAGCAGTTATGTTTAGCGTGCTTCACAATGGGGAGACAGCATCCCCTGATCCTCCTGGAGCCCATTACAATGTGGCACATCGGCTGCAGCTGGGTCAGGACAGTGTCTCAGGGCAGAGAGCAAGTCGTGTGCCTCCCTGAGAGACCGAGGTGTGCGTAGCACTAACAAGGCCCGGAAGAAGTGTCCGCGTGATGAGAGGCAAGTACAGGGATGCTTTCCTTCCACTCTGGAATACGGAACAAGTCTCCATTCCCCACCGCCACTCTTACCTTTTCAGGCCAGCCAGTGGTGGGTTCAGCTGACAGGAAGCCACAGCAGGGGCACGAAAGAGTCACATGCAGCTCCAGAGCTGCAGGTTGCTGACCTGTTTTGTACTATATACTTATACACACTATACTAATACTATATTAATACTATACTACACATTACACTACCCTATACACATTATACTATACATCTGAATTGTATAAGGAATGAGGAATCAAAGGTACATGGGAAAATGAAGTGCTAATCAAAGACATTCTAGAAAATGTGACTACAGTGGTTTCTTCTGCTGCTTTGACTGATCCTCCATCTATTATTTGCCAGTTAGAAGGGAAAACAAAATGTAATATGATTCCATTGAACTTTCTTGATATTTCAAGATATCTGCTAGGGAAGCAGCAGTTACTTTTTATATACAGCTAAAAAAATCTCTTTCCTGTTCAAGTTTCTCATTTCCACTCAGTTGAGATCATCTCACAGTTCTTCTGATGATCTAATCTGTTACATAACCAAAACACACAGAAGCAAAGTCTGCAGTCCACTCCATGTTGGAAGCTATTTGAACTTCAAAAGAATTATAGGCAAGGCAGCTGCAGAATCAAGTCCATAATAATGGCAGGTTTTGCTAAGTGCAACAGACTAGTCTCTAGGAGGAGCTGCCTGAAAGCATAAAATGCCCAGACTTTTAGAATGTTCCTTTATTTCGTGTATTGAGGATTTAAGAAGCAAGAGGAGATAATACATATATTCTCAAAAAATATGTGGAAAAAGGTCCAGTTAATTCCCAAATGTATATTTTTAAAACAGGAAAACAGGAAAAATATTATCTTTTGGAACTTCTCTTACATAACCTGATTTGACCCAACTGTTCTTTAAATTACAGAACATGTCTAGAGGAGGCATTATTTTAAAATAAGCACATTTGTAATTATCAAATTATAATTGAATTGAACCAGTTTGATGTAGTAATTAAGGCATCAGGCTAGAAGACTATGAGTTCAAGTCCTGCCTCAGGCCAAAAGCCAGCTGAATGACTTTGAGCCAGCCATTCTCACTCAGCCCTCAGAAGGAGGCAATGGCAAAACACTTCTGAAAAATATTGTCAAGAAATTTGCAGGAGCAAATTTCCAAGCTGTTGCCAGGAGTCAACACTGACTCAATACACAAAATTTAAAGAGATTTGCCATTTAAAAAAATTACCACCAAGACACCAAATGAAAAGGAAAGGGACTCTTAACCCCTTTCTGAGCAGTGGAGCTTTTTATACTATACTTAAAGATATATTTCATAACTTTAAAATATACATTTATATAGTATGGTTAGGTTTAGTGTTATAATGAAATCATTATTATGAAATGGTGTTTATAAAATGTTAATGCAATTGTTGGATTCATTCATAGTGAAATACGAAGATTCCTACCACTAAAACTCCCTTAGAACACTGTTTCAGTGTTTGTTAAACTTTTGGTCTCAGAACCCCTTCCTTAAAAAAAAAATTATGAAGGACACCCAAAGAGTGTGTATGATTATATTAATCAATATTTGCCATATAAAACATTAAAACTGATGAATTCATTGAATAATTATTAAATGAATCATGTAAAAACATTAAAGCCCATTAGAAATAACATAAATATCTTTCATGAAAAACAACTTTATTTTTAACAAATAAAAAAATTGTGAGAATGGTATTGTTTTAAAGTTTTGTAAATATCTTCACTATCTGCCAAATAATTCTGATTTTAAGTTGTCCTAGGACCACACTTTAAGAAACTCTAATCTATGAAATTATCTTCCATCCAACCTCATATCATTATGTGTACTTTAGTGCATAGCAATTTCCATGTTATTGGAAACAAATCTACAAAATTTGTTTTAACTAAAAATTCTCCTTCCAAGCTGATAAAAATACAGTAGTGTAATCAAGATGGGGATCACATAATTTATCTTGACCACCCACATTACTGTGTCTTTCTACTTTAGTCAGAATAGGGTTAAGCTGAAAAGATGCAGATATTATTTACAATTTCTTTTTAAAAGCATAATTTCCCTGTTTTTCTTAATATTGGAGGAAAATACCAAAGGAAAATATAACCTGCACTAAATACCAACTTTAAAAAGAAGTAATGACAAAAAGGTTTAAACTACCTTTTCCAGAAATAACAGTTTGAATTCTTTTAAAATTTCCTTCAAAAAATAATTTAGGGGGGGTCATCTCTTTCCTTATCAAGGAAACTGAATATAAAATTTTTTACCAAAAGAGTTTTGGGAGATTGGTAATTTAAGAAATTTAAGAAGAAGTATCTCTTAACACTACTAGTTAGGCAGAAGTAACTGTTTCCCAGCAAACTGAAATCCGCAAAGTCATGCTAAGCTATTATTGCATTAACTATGTTTTTAAACATTCCAAAACTTGGATTCACATTTAATCATTCACATGATTTTCATCCACAAAGATTGGATTTAAATATGATGTCAAGTCAAAATCAAAGACATCACAATGTGGTTTAAATCAATGTGTGAGGCCCTGCCAACATCAGCTTTAGCTTGGATCCAATCCTCCTCTTCCTTAATACCTTTCAGCATATACTACCCAATTTAGGGCATGTCAAATATTTCAACTTTCAGTTTCCAAACATCAGGGGTGCTCAAAAGTTGTGACATGCCTTGGGGATTGTAAAGATATTTTGGATACTTTAATATATTTTAGATGTGCTTGGTAAGTAATGATATAAATATCATAATTTTTTAACATTTTGTTTGTTTCGTTTCTAAACCTCCAGTTCCTGGAGTCCTTAGTTTAACCAATGCTGTGTATAATACAATTGGATATCACATACTGTTGGATTGCCCTCCCCCAAATAATTTTCAATTACATAGTTATTTGGATCCTGATTTCTTTTTCTCAGGCAGAATACTTTTCATTACCATGGAATGGAGCCCCTCTTACCCTGGCATCTGAAAACATACAGTAGTATTATAGATTTGAAGAATCTGGGGAAAGAATTGCATCCTGTGAGAAAGGTTAAAATCTGAAGTGATAGAAATTACTTCCTTTTCCTGATTAGAATATTGGTTAGAATTCCAGCCAATAATAGCATTAACATGCCAGAAAATATTTGTGGGCTTTGTTTGTTCCAAGCATATATTTCCCTAAACTATCAAGACTAAATATTAGTATTGAAATTAAGTATGGAAGTACTAGAGTAGCAATGTGTCATTCATTGTTTCTAATCAATAATATGGCACACAACCTGAAATACATTATTTTAGTCTTTAGATTCTTTCCTTCTCAGGTTTCTTAATTATATGTCTAACACCAGATAGGGTATGTACTCAAACATAGTGCATTGGCTCTCTTGTGGTTAAAATTTCTGCACTTCTGCACTTCTCCAAGAACAAGAAACTTATAGTGTCATTAAAATATTTGCTCTCTCATAGAACAAGCAACAAAGGTAAATAAAAAAGCAATAGATAAACAGGCAATGCAGTTCATATTAGATTCCAAAGTAAGGAAGAAATTCCCAGATATCAAGAAAACTTTGCTTAATTGATGAAAACTCAACTCTAGTCAACTATTTTGATTTATTATTTGATAACTGGTCAAGAGAAATCACTATAATTTTTTGACAACTGATCAAGAGAGAAATCACTATAATACACTATAGGGAATTGGATATCAAATATAAGACAAAAACACTAAAATGTATTGTATGACAATCTTTTACACCATAGGCCATAGAAGAGTTAAAATATTCACCTGCATTATGTACTACACCTGTATGAACATTAACTGTATACACATTTGCAAATCAATTTGTCAGCTTTGATTTATGTTCATATGGTCTTTCTCTAACACTGAAGGGATAAAAAAGTTTATGTTTGGTACAGGCTTGTTATTTCATCAGAATGTCCAAGAAACACACTTGTGCTCATTTTTCAGCAATGAAACAGTGAAGCAATGAAACCTTTTGTCTATTTTTAGGCAGACAAGCTATTTCCACAAACAGCGGGCTTGTATCCTAAGTGCTATATGTGTCAAACATTTCATCTAGTAGACTGGAGACATGGAAATATGTGTATTTTTGAATCAAGTGTTTAAGAGAAGTTTGTGGCCACCAAAGTGTGTAGCAAATCAATTCGATGGAAATCTTTTTTTATAATCTACAATTGGAAAGAGGCAACCTAACCTGTAGACAGGATACTGTAAGCCAGAAACAATTTTCTGTTCCTGTTATATTTGTGTCCTTGAAAAGCAATTTGAAATATAACAGAGTTACCAGGTCTGCATCTGAAGATGACGCCTCTCCCTTGAAATGTTCCCTGGAGACAGAGCTCCACTACTTTCCACAGTTTCTGGTTTTGTTTCTTTTTATATTGTTCCTCCTCTATTTGCAGCAATGTGGAAGGCCCAAATTTTGTCCCAAAACTCTTCAGAGAAGAAAGATTGGGCAAAACAACTAGGATGTTGCTGCAATGCCATCTTTTAATGGCACTTTTAAATTTAATTTTATTTAAGACTATAACTGAAAATGAAATGTTTTGAGTTTTGTATTGTTGGCTTTTGCCACAAAGTAAAAATAGTTGACAGTATCTCCTAAAGGCAACAATAATTGAAAACCTTATTTGAATAGTGTTACCTTTGATCTTGATAAGGTATTGTGAAAACCTAAGCAGATCACTTTGCAAATGTGATTGACAAAGCAGCCAATCATTCCAATGTATGTGCGTACAGATACACATACACATTTATGAGATAAGTAAATCTGTAGTAGCCCACAAAGTAAACGAAGTTTAAATAAAGTGAATCATATTCACCAAACAGGCCAGTAGCCATAAATGCTACTCAGCTTTGATTACATATTTTTCCATGTTGGTCTGAAGAACAAAATATTACCAAACATACTTATGTAAAATTACCGAAATCACTGTTATGAATGATCTCACAACATTTCAATGTTTTGCTATTATTACGACAGTCTAATATGAGTAAAAAAATATAGATAGCTACAGTATAGCCATGCAGTAAATATAGCACAGGTGAAATTCAGCCGGTTCGCACCGGTTCTATAGAATTGGTTATTAGAAGAAATCTCCTTTTGTTTTTTTTCCCACTTTGCAGGGTTAATCCTGTAAAGATTAACTTTACAAGTTAATCCTGTAAATAAGGCAGTTGTTTCTAGCCTAATCTTTATTGCCTTGGTCACAGAAACTGCCTCTCCCCTTATTACATTGTAACTTTGGTGAAGTTTAATTCTGTGCTTGGTGATGTTTAATCCTGTGGCCACGCCCACAGAACCGGTAGTAAAAAAAATTGAATTTCACCACTGAAATATAGATATAATCAAAATCAGACCAAATCAATATATCACAGGATGAAGGCATCTTCAGCTGTTTTCCAACTGCTTCAATACACAAATCATTTGCAGTTAATCCTGTATTTTTGATTTGAGTCATATCATATCATTTGCCCAGAATTTCCTTGGGCATCGTCTGGATCTTTTAAAGTTAATTAGTATCCAGCTGAGGATGGTTGTTGTCTGATGTTAATCTGGTTAGTTTATTGGTTTTATAGTCCTGTGAGGTGCACTGGATATCAATGAGACTAATGAGTGACATGAGATCTGTGGTCAAAGAGATCTTTGTAGTCTTGCCAGGCATAGACCGATACCTTAATTTCTATACTACATTTACATTCAGTGTATTTTGTAATACGTTATTCATAGTTGGAGTGTTTTTGTTTCTCTGTTAATGGTACGGAGAAAATAATACTGTCTTCATTTTAGGCAGATAGGGTGGATTTCACAGAAAATGAAGAATTGGGGAAAAGGTTGGAGTAGAACTACAGCCAATTAATAATTTCTATATCTAAAAAAACTGAGTACCTGATGGTAACATATAATACCTGTCATCTACCTGGTGATCTATAGTACTAAAACTTTATTTTCTGTAACCTTTAACTGGGCAAAGTAGTGCACCATAGGGCAATTTTTTTAACCCAGGTAATAGAATGCATTCAAAATGACTCCCCTCCCCCTGCATCTTGTTTTCCCTTTCCCCGGCCCCCAGAAGCATTTTGTAGGCCTCTAGAACTCTCTGCAGGCCAGTTGCATTATTTTGAGGGGACAGCATATTTACACTATTATTCAAGCTGTATACTCACAACTTTACACTGTAGCCAAGTGTCATTTCTTCAGTGTTGTCACATGAAAAGATATACTTTAATATTTACAAAACATGAGGGGTGTACTCACTTCTTTGATATACTGTATATATATAAAACATGTAAACCATGTTACTCACCACAATTGATTCAGGAAGCCACAGTACAGCTTTAAATTCTATTTAATTAATAATCATTGTCCTGTTCAGCCAGTAATTTCAGTTATTCTATAGAGAGAAACAGACAAAAATTGTTTTAAATTTCCAGTAATTCTTCTCCAGCAAGATCTTCATGAACCTCTATTGTGATCTCAGCTGAAATATGCACTTTTCAAGACAAATTAACAATTATTTAGAGGATAAAAAAATAGTACATTTTTCTACACAAGATAATTAATATCTATTTACTTTCTTTTATTAATTATTCTTAATTATTATACTTATGTCATAATTGTTAAGAAGTACTTCTTTTCAATATCCAAGTTTTTTAAATATTTAAAAAATAATTAGAAAAAATGAAATAAGCTTGCTAGTATTTTTTACTGTTTTTATACATACATTCCAAAATTTTACGTTATTTTGCTTCTAGTAGTGTTTTATTATGTAATATATAAGGAATGAAGAAGCAGGATAGAAAGAATATTGATGCTTTTGAACTTTGATGTTGGAGAATAGCTGAGAATACCTGGACAGCCAAAAAACCAAACAAGTGGATTATTGTATAAATCAACACAGCATTCTAGCCCAAGGAACAACTGACCAGGCTCGAATTATCCTACTTTGTATACATTACAGGTAGTCTTCAACTTACAGCCATTCACTTAATGATTATCTGAAATTACAATGGAACTGGAAAAAGTAACTTACAACCAGTTCTTCAACTTATGATTTTCACAGCATCCTGTGGTCAAGTGATTGTGACTGCAAAGTCCCAGAGTCTTTCTGACCTTCCTTGTCTTCCAACAAGCAAAGTTCACAGGGAAACTGGATTTACTTAACAACTATAGCAAAACACAGTCATAAAATCAGGTGAACTCACTTAACAATCGTTATCACTTAGCATTTTGGTCCCAATTGTGGTTGTAAGTTAAGGACTACCTGTATGTAAAAACCTCATTATCTAAAGAAGGTGATAATGCTGCTAAAGATAGAAGAAAAGAGAAAAAGATGAGTATCGGCAAGGACTCTTGCATTGGTGGTGGGTGTACCATTAAAGATGGGAAAACCAAGTTAGGGACAGATTGTTATGGAGAAAATCCAACTATGCAGTTGCTAAGAGTTAACATGTGATAGTACATAATCAATCAATCAATCAACCATGCAAAGGAAAATACAATAAATACTAAAGACTGGGAGAAAGGAATGTATAATTAGAAAGCAGGTAAATGAGAATAGACTTTTTAAAAATGCATCCCTCTCCTGAGCAATTGAACAATTCAAATTAATATCTTTTCAAATGTGCACTTTTAATACGAATTTCAAACAACAGACTATATTTGTTGCTATTTACTATATATATTTTGAAACTGTCATGATAGTTCTATTTAACTATACCAAAGCAACATTGTTACATTCAAACTATAAAACTATTTGTGAGCATTTTCATCACATCTTTGCTTCAGATGCCATTAGGGTTGTATAGCTTTCTCTTTGTCTCTCTATACTTAGGCTTTGCCAGTATGTAGGATTAAATAACTTTCCAAGGTTGAATAAGCCACCATCTGTCTGTTTTGCATGGTACTGTTTGCCATACAGGAGGCTTGTCCCTCAAAGCATGTTTCTACCATATGTCACCCTCAAGTGATCAGTCAGACATTTGAGAAAAAAATGAGCAAGTCTTACTGGAAATCCCTCTCCAGAATTCTAGAGGAAATTCTCAAAGCTGTGTTTGTCATATCCTGTTATCGTCATATGCCAGGAACTTTAGAGGTAAGTCATCTAATAAAAACGGCATACTGTATACCATTTCCTAAGTAAAACTCACAGAAGCCTATTATTTAAAAAAGCATGAACTAGTATGGCAATTTTTCTTGTTGTTTCTGAGTTCTATTTATGGGGTTTTGTCTCAGATGGTTGTGATTCTTTTATATTATGTATATTATTTATCTACTGCTTACTTGGTAACTACTCATTTAATTTTAACCTTACCAAGTAAGCAACAGATAAATAGTCAAGTAAGAAAATAATCAAGCTAGATTATTTTAGGCTGGTACAACAGCAACTAGGCCTTATTATGTAAAAAATTTCTTTACACTATGATTTGTTGGTTGGTTGGTTTTGTTTATTGGATTTTGAGGCTGCCTAACTCCAAATAAGACTCTGGACAGTTTACTTTATTTGAAAGAATACATAATATAAAAGAATCATGACCATCTGAGACAAAACCCCATAAATAGAACTCAGAAACAACAAGAAAAATTGCCATGGATTCCACAGACACTTTAACCCCAGGCCTGTAAACAAAGCTAGTCCTACTTTAGGACTAGCTTCCACATTAAACTGCAGGAACGATGATGTTCCTTCAGATCAAAAGAAAATAATCAATTTAGAGCCAAACCACTATCATGTTTGCTCTCCTCTCCTGCTGCTTTAGCTTTATCTTTTTACACAGGAAAATTCAAGTATATGTTTTCTCAGATTTTGTAAATGCCAAGTCCATTTAAAAAGAAAATAAATGATGCTAATCACAGGCAACTTTTTACAAATATTTGTAAAGACTTACAACAAAAATAATATAGGAAAGACTCAGAAGAACAATGCAATAGAGCACATGCAATAGCTGCTAAATGTACAATCAAGGAGGAAATAAATGGAAGAGAAATGCAGTGGGGCACTGCATTTCAACAAGAACTGCAAGATGACTATGAACAACAACACTCTAGGAACAATGTCAGTTTCCTAGCTTATTGAGGTAGACGTCATGTTATGGAAAAATGTTGAGCTTCAGAGAAAATCGATATGACCAAACACTTTAATCTCTGCATATTATACAGGAAACAGGTCTTTTGCTTTCAATGCTTCCTAGGAAAACTACTCATCATTTTGGAATCAGGAATCTGGTTACAGAACCCAGACAACTGTTGAGCCAATATGTGCTTAAAGAGGATTGAGTAACACAAGAAACCAATAAAATCGCATCTGGCCTTCTAACGCTACAGACTTGTCAATCGGAATGGTTTATAAGTCTGGAGAAGTATTCTGTATCTGAATGTATTCTGTGTTTCTGTACTTTGTGTGATTGTACCGATGAGGCTCACTCAATTTCGCTGCACACATGTTGTGCATTGACAATAAAGGATTGAATTGAATTATCAACAGCTCAGAACCCAGAGTCACCCAGTTTCTAGTTTGATGTCTTAACCACTACAACAAATTGGCTCTCTTTGGGAAGATAGGGAAAAGCAAAATATATAAACTGGAAAGTATAATTATTTATAGTCTTACAAACATATGCAGGTAGTCCTTGACTTACAATCAATAAGGTACAATGAAGCACACACACCCCAAAAAAGCTACTTAGGAACCAGCTCTAAACATCGGACAGTTGCACATGCGCACACACCGGTGGTCACCAGACAGCAATTCAGACACTTGACAACTGGGTCACCTTCACAGCTGGCTGCCGCATTCCACGATCATGACTGGTTTACTAGTTGTTTTTCTGGTTTACAGCCTTTGGGGCCAGTTTCTGGCAAAAAAAACCCCATTCATAGGGTTACATGCATGTGCTTAACAATCACATCATTTACTTAGCAACCACTGTAAAACAGGTCATTAAAAGGTTACATGCGTATCTTGACTAATGACCATCATAACCTATGACAGAAATTCCAGGCTCCATTATGGTCATAAGTTGAGGGCTACCTATAATAGGTATGTCTATAGTTTAAAAATCAGATTTCCAGCCAGAATTCCTTTAATCAGTGCAATACAAGGTAAGTAAGCATAGCTGCTGTATACATCAAGCAATCAAGTGGATCCATAGAAAGCTGCATACCTTTCAGAATTAGCAAATAACTAAATGTAAGTATAAATATAAGTACGCGTTATTTTTTATTACACCATGAATGAAGACATGACAAAAATTATGTGCAAAAATATTTTTTGCACATAATGTGCCCAAGTGTCTAGAGCAAAAGATCACTGAAAAATATTTGCTGTAGACAGTACTGCTGATATGGAAAAAGAATGGCAGCACTCAGTTGCAATTGCCTGAGTGGCATGAACAAACTGTCAATGTTAAAAGTGTTTTGCCTGTAAAAAGAAATCTGTGTGTGTGTGTGTGTGCATGAACGATCAATAAGGAGTAAATGCTGCAATGACAAGCATCTGTGTTAATACACCTACAGCATTGATTTAGTCGCTAGCCAAAATAAGAGCCAAAACATTCCCCCCTCCCATCTCTATGGCTCCAAACTGTAACAGCAAGCAGTTAAACAACATGCTCTGTGGCCAGATGGCTTAAATAAAAAGAACACTTTTTGTTAATTAGGAAATAAATGAATCTGCTGTTAATACAACATGTTACAGTGCAGGAGAGAAGTTTAAACTTTTGATCTTTCCAACAAGCAGGAACACTGCTTCCATACGACAATATTAGAAGCTTTGTGACATGTTCTCCAACCTCTTTCTGAATAGATTGTATTTATATATATAATATATATATGAGTGAAATTTTATACCACATTTTATAATTTATCAGATAAACTGATAGATTATTTGGTTTAAATGTTTTATTCTCATTTGAAAAAGTTTTTTTAAAGCACAGTTCTATTCTTATGGTAAGCATGGTTGCTAGTTAGTTGCATTTGGACCTGGGATAATCTGGGACCACTCTGGTCCTTCTGGCTTGCAGCCAACATTGGCTGGACATATAAGCTACCTAATACTGGAGAGAAGGACAATTTATTCTGGACATGACAGATTGAGAGAAGCTCTGAAGGCGGCTTTAGGGAAAACTTTAATGGATGAGCAATTTGCTCCATGCTTGATTGAAAGCCTGGATCATCAATGACGTTAGTCTCAAGCTATTGCTGGTAAAGGCCAAATCCGTTTCTATTGAGATTATATTTATCCATGATTGGTGAGAAGTGACTGAGCAATCTGGCATGCATTACCAAACTTGCTGAGTTGTGGGAATGGATGCTGTCCTATTCAAGATTTAAGATCTCAAATCTTACATCCATAATGTCAAGGTCTGGGAGTGGAGTGGTGATCTTGACTATGATCCAAGGGCTCTGTTCTTTAGTTGACAGATTATGAGTGCTTGTATATAAAAACTGAGTTAAACATATAATTAATTGCTATGTTAATTAATTTGATACCAGCAATTAGGAGAATGCCATGATTGTTCCTCTCTATAAAGGCAAAGACAGAGAATTCATGAAAAAACTGTAGTAGAATTAGTTTGTTAAATGTTCCTTGGAAGGTATTTAGCAGAATTCTGTTCCAAAGGTTAAACAAGTGACAATGAGCAAAATTTGAGAACCACAATATGGCTTTATGCTAGGAAGGGACATGCAGATTACATTTTAGCTTGTCAACAAGTCATTGAGAAATGTATGAAAGTGAGAAAAAAATTACATATTTGTTGATACACTAAAAGCATATGATAAAGTGAATAAGCTTAAATTAATGGAGTGTTTTGCATGAATTGAAGGTTGGTTGCTGAATGTGTAATAGCGGTATATATTTAGAAGTAAAGCATGTGTGAAAATAAATGGAATGTTTAGCAAATTTTCAACATTGAACAGGAATTAGGAATAAACATGTCTGATAACCCCTTTCCTTGTTTGATGGATATATGAGTATGGAGAAAACCAACTCTTTGGCTGCTGCCTGAACCAAAAATGATTATTTTCCAAGTACAATATTCACAAAGTTCTGTTTGACAATGTTTGTTGAGATGAAAGGAGAAGGGATACAGGAATTTCAGGAAGTGAACTATTTTCAATTTAAACCCCAAATATCTTGATGCACATTAGGTGGACTCTCTCTGATTTTCTTTCTCAAAGCCTTTTTCTAGACTTGTAAAAAAAACACCTGATCTCTTTGCTGATAGTGAAGAAGTTTGCAGCTGATTGTTTATATAATAGCTGCTGTATCTTTATCAATCTGGGAACCAGCTCTTATTTTCATTTTCATTTTATTTCATTTTATTAAATTTATATACCGCCCCATCTCCACAAGGACTCGAGGTGGTTCACAGCAAATAAAAACACGGT
>JAEANM010009726.1:0-16200 GCA_017656035.1 Myanophis thanlyinensis
AAGTCCAGCCCGTTCCGGATCTGAGCGATTTTATCCTGCAGAAAACAAGAAAAATCCTCCGCACGTCCCTGCAAGGGATCTTCCCGCTCCCTAACTTCAAGAAGGGAGCGGGTCACCCTAAACAGGGAGGCTGGACGGTTTTCTGCGGATGCAATAAGGGCAGAGAAGTGAGAACGCTTCGCCACCCTTATCGCCACTAAATACGCCACTAAATTTAGGTTTAAAAAAAAGAATACCACTGACGTCCCAGCCATGAACTCTGCACTATCATAAGTATAAATATATGCATGCATCACAGAACACAAAAACGCAGTCAGAAAAGAAGAAAATATTTCCTCCCTCTTCCAGCACCTTAAAGCCACAGGACATGAAATTAATTTTTGAAGGAATCAAATTAATCTCCAACACTGAACACCCCAACAAGAGAATAATCAGGGAAGCCATCAAAATAGAGAAACATCCCCATAGCATGAATAAATGGGATGATACTTCCTGCCTACCAGACATCTGGAAACTAGCCCTCACCAACAAATGAGTCTCAGCCACGAAAACCAACTCCGGACCCAAAACAACATGGGACACCACCACCAATCCCCCTCACTAGACCCAGGCCGAAACCCATCCTATAAACAAAGGACAACCACCATCCAGGAACCAAACCATGACTGCTTCACCAGCTCTCCCTCTATCTCTTGTTTTGTGTACCTCTTATTCTTATTTAAGTATTAAATGCATAAAATAGACTACCTTTTGGTATATCTTTTTTTATAATTAAAACAGTATTTAGGGCAAAGAAATGATATTGAGTTGGCCACCCCACCCGGTCACATGCCCACCTAGCCACACCCACCCTGTCACATGACCACATAGCCATGCCCACAGAACCTGTTGTTATATTATTTGTTTCCCACCACTGAACACAATCCTATACTGTATTTCCTATACTGTATTAACAAGGGGATAGAATCAAAATCATGAGAAGTTGATACTACTGGTTTATAATGCCTTGATAAGACCACACTTGAAATATTGCATCTAATTTTGGTCACCACAATATTAAAAAAAAATGTTGAGAGTCTGGAACGAGTGCAGAAAAGAGCGACCAAGGTGAATGGGTCAAACATACGAAGAATGTCTGCAGGAATTGGGTATGTCTAGTCTAGTGAAAAGAAAAACTATGGAATGACATGATAGCAGCATTCCATTATTTGAGGGGCTCCCAGAAAGAAGAGGGAGTCAACCTATTTTCCAAAGCATCAGAAGGCAAGACAAGAAAGCAATGGTTGGAAACTGAACAAAGAGAGAAGCAGCCTAAAACTTCCTGACAGTGAGAACCATTAACCAGTGGAATGGCTTGCCTTCAGAAGTTGTGAGTGCTCCAACACTGAAGACTTTTAAGAAGAGACTGGATGGCCACTTATCTGAAATGGTAGAGAGTCTCCTTCTTCAGCAACGAGTTGGACTAGAAGACCTCAAAGGTCCCTTCCAGCTCTGTTAGTTTGTTAAGCTGCAAGAATAGGTGAAATACTAGCTGAACTGTTTACAGATTACAAGATTATACAGTTCAATTGTTATACATCTGGGATCCTCAACTCCCCAGCCCTGGACCAATATTGGTTTCTGGCCTGTTAGGAATCAGACAACGGAAGTGAGCTAAGCTGCATCTGTGCATGCACGGGATCCAGGTAACGTATGAAACCAACCCCCCTCCTCCCCACCTAGTTCTTGTCTTTTCCATAAACCAGTCCCTGCTGTAAAAAAGATTAGGGACTGCTGCTACAGTATATATAATGTGTAAGCAGGTATAGGAAACAGCAGTGGCCAAGGAAAGGTTAATTAATATTCTTAGGTTTAAAAAAGGGCAGTGCTAAGAAATGCTCAAGGTACCAGTCAGGTGCATTAATCTCATATGCTCATAGTAAGGTGATGCATACTATTTACATCACTACTACCTCACGTATCTTGGCCCAATGATACGTAATCCTGTCTTAAGGATGCTGCATGTGAAATACAACAAAGTAATTTTTATAGAAATATCCCCCACAAATGCACACAGTCACACAGACACTCATGCATCCCCTCACGTACCTCCATAATTTTGTGCACATACTGTAATATGCATAATTATGACCATATACTTAGAATATGAAATCTTGCAATATTAATTTTTTATAAATTGAATATGAGCAAGTATTATGATGTGGCTGAAAAAAATGCAGTTTCAGGTTCCAATTAATGGATGTATAGCTTCCCAGTCGTGGGAAATAATAGTTCCAATTTATTCTACATTGATGAGAGCCGTACTTCAGCACTGGATTCATTTATGGGCACCATACTTGGAGAAGAAATATCATAGTAGGGCAGAGGCCTTATACAACTGGGGCAGCCCATCTCTCAGGCACTGAAATGAGTCATCTGTTATCTCAGGTCAAATTGAAATCATATTATGAAATGTGAATAACATAGAATTAGAAATTGGTAGCAGGATCAATGTCCACATTATCCACCAATTATTTTACAAGAGCTGTAAGGCAAGAGCCTTACAATATGCAATGTCACAACATGTAATAGTGAATGTTCCACATAATATGCCCAAAGCACAATCAATTTCTAATTTCTTTTCTGTAGAATATATTTATGAACATTGTCACACTCATTGTCACACTCCATGTACCAACATGGAGGAAGGAAGGAAAGAAGGAAAGAAGGAAGCAAGCAAGGAAGCTCTTTTATCTACTGCTCAGTTACATAAAAGTGACTCAAGAAATTCAAAAAACTCTTTGTAGATGAATCTCAGCTTACTGACACCATAGTTTCATGGCAGTTAGAACAATCAGTGAAACGGCTTGCTTTCAGAAGTTGTGGCTGCTCCATTACTGGAGGTCTTTTAAAAGAGATTGGACAGACATTTGTCTGAAATGGTATAGAGTTCCTTTTTGGAGTGTGGGTTGGATAAGAAGATCTTCAATATCACTTCCAATTCTGTTATTCTGTTATCTGAGGGAGATGGGCAATTTAAAAAATGTGAAATACAAATAAATACCGTGCATCCAATCATATGCACAACCCTGAAGCAAAGATAGCACCCTATCTTTATTGTGCTAATAAATTTGATAAAATGAGCTGATATTCTGAAGAACGGTTTGTTTCATCTGAAAAGAAAAATATACAATTCAGTTAATGGAGGGATGATGCAAGAAAACCATGTAAAGGGCTAATCACAACTGCAAATGACTTTCTAGGAAAACAAAACCAGATGGGTAAAATACCACTTGCAGTTGTGCCATAATCAGAGGCATTTAATGCAAATCAAGGAAAATGTCCTGCTTGCTTGGTTTACAACACTTTGTTTATGCAGACTTTTAATGCTGGGATATTTTCCTAATTAGTTTGTTCCTTAGGCCTGGGAAATCTTAATAAACCTAATTTATTAGTGGATGTATTATGAAACACAATGTGCCTTCAGTTATAATCCCATGTTATGGTCACTTAAGTGCAGAACTAGAGCTCCCCATTAAGGCCAGTCCAACCAAACCATTCATAGCAGGAGAAGCGGTTACTTGTTCCCATGGGTGGTGGTGGAAGGGCTGTCTTTGGGGAACTGGCCCTCTAGAATGACCTCCCCCTGGAGATATGTCTTCCTCTAAAACTGCCTGCCTTCTAAAACAGTGGCCCCCAATCGTTTGGGCATCAGGGACCAGTTCTGTGAAGAAAGGTTTTTCCATGGACTGGAGGGGATGTCGTTTGGCATGATACTTGCATCCCGCAGATGGGGCTTTGCTCGTTTGTGCAGCCCAGTTTTTGACATGCCACAGCCTGGTGCCGGTCCATTGACCGGAAGTTGGGGACCCCTGTTCTAAAAGTTAGCAAATCAGAGCTCCATAAAGTCTTTAGCTCTATAAACAAGAGCAGGAAAACAATAACTGCAAACAAAAAGTTCATTGGGACAGCCTAGGTAGCTTTTCCTTTTTCATCCATGTCATCTTGCTCTTTACTAGGCTAATTGGTCAATATTGATACATAGCAAATTGTAGTTAGGACTACCAGATCAGGGATGCAACATTTCAACTGAGCACTAAATATCAGTAAATACTGTAGATTTCTAAATATCTGATTCTTTATTGTCACCTACTGGTTGTGTGGACTTCTGCATCCCAAGCCCTTGTCTAGAATGAGGCACATGACCAAAAAAGGTTTATTTAATTATTTATCCCACATTCTGTTGCTTATCAATAAAAGTTGCAAGGAAAGGGACTAAAAATGGTTTGGTTTTAGTCTTTCTTGGTTTAACTTTGAAGATGGGCCTTGCTTTCTTGCAAGCAAGCTTAGCCACACTTCTCATCACCTCAAGAACCTTCAAGCATGTGTGATTTCAAAATTATATAAAAGGGTAAGGAGTGAAAATTATTCGATTTTATTGTGAGCACATGTCTTCTTAGCTACTGTTCTTTTCAACTTTTAGGAGTTAGAGTTAATTCAATCTTATCAGATACAGTAGTTATCTAGATGGGATGAGAATGTCACATGAATTTCTTGTCAGGCTAGTCAAGATCAGGGTGTCTTCTTCTTGCTCAATTTATATGATACAATAGAAAAAAGGAGCATATTATGTGTAACCTACAAGAATAAATTATCTTTTAAATTATTCCAATTTCTATTTTTTTTACAAGCAGGTAGAGAATTTGTAGAAGGGGGATATAAAATTACTTTGGCTGAATCAGTATTTGAGCCATCTACATAACTTTATGCATTAAATTTGAAAAGAACATTCTGCATTTTATAATTTGCTAGGGTTTTTTTTTAGCTATAGTTGAAGAATCTTCAGAGATAAAATGCTGCATTCATGAATAGTTGTTAATAGATTGGTCTTGAGGTCTGTATTAGAATTCTAATTCTACCAGTCTCAGTTCAGTGAAGACATTAAATAAGCTAAGAAAGAAGTTTTATAGAAACAAATAGAACCTATGCATTATTTTTATTATTTTGACTGTTTATTTTTAGATTCACAATGTTTGGATTTTTAACAAGCATCCCACTGTGTTTAAGCTGCCTTTGAAGTGCCCTGACCTTGAAAGGAAGCTAAGAAATTTATTAAGAAAATAAAACTTAAAATATAGTACCATGCCATATATAAGACCTCAGTAAAATAATAATAATTTCTTACATGCGAACAATCACAGATGCAAATCCTTTGTAATAATATTTGTATCGAAGTTTACAAATACAAAGATAAAAATTACAAACCCCAAAAATATAAAAAGTAAAAAATAAAAAATTAATAGTGCAGAGAAAAAGGAAAAAAAAATAAAAAGATATGTAAAGAAATGATTTTCCCCTTCATCAAGGCAAATCAAACAACTTCAATATAAATATTTTTTATCTTTCGATATCTCATTTCTTATCAATAAACAAATTATAAAGTCCTGTCATTCAGTCCTAAGTAGCAAAAATCCATTCAAGTTACCAGAAATAATAACGTATACATTTTCATGTTAATCAAATAAAACAGTTTTATATTCCTTTATTTTTAAAATAACAGCACTTTAATTAAAAATACAGGGGAAAAATCTCTTCTTTCCATATCTTCTCTTACCTATAAAACCAATCTTTGAAGCGTCAAATTTGGTCCTTATCAAAAAAAACCAGTCAATTAAGAACTACCAGAAACAACAACATATATATTTTAATTTTGATTAAATAAATCGGGTTTCCTTCTTTGGTTTACTTTAAGAAGCTTGATCTAATCCCTTTAAATAGTATCCCAAAAATTGATTTCTTATCACTTGCTCTTTGTCTCTTCTCAGAAAGTCTTTTATAAGTTCAACACACCTTTTTCTAAATGCAAGATGAGTAAACTATCTAAGTTGCTCTTCTGATTTATTTTTTATATTTCTCTTTAATTATTAAGAAATTGGCCACTTAACTTAAAATTTCAGTGTGGCATTCCATATCATTCTTGCAGCCTTACATTTTAAAATCCACTTTCAGATCCAAACTCAAATCAGTTTCATTCTCTGTTTTGCCAAGTAAAATCTGTTCCTCTTCTTTTAAAGCCATTTTAATAATAGTAGACAATCTTAGGAGTAATTTCTGAGTTCACTTCCCCCCAAATATCCTTGGATTCTTCCAAAGTCAAATATTTTGGCTTCATTCTTTATTAATGGGTCTCTTCTCCTTTAATTATAATCTTTTTTTCCAGGTTCTCTCTAGTGTCCAAGTCCTGTTTTATATTTCTTTTCTAAACAGCATTTTCCCATGGGATGGTTTCTCACAGTTTCAAAATCTTCACATATATTTAAACAACCCACAGGAAGGATTCTTATTACTTTCAAAATCTTATTTCAAGTCCCTCTGGCCCCTTAATCCATTTATAACTTTACAAAATCAGCATTCTAATCACTCTTTTACTGTTGATTTTAAAAAAGAGAACTTTTTAAATCCTTAGACTTTCATGAAACTTCTTTTCATCAAGGATAAAAGGAAACTCACTTGATGTAATGAAACATGCCTTTCCAAAGGTTCTTAATATCCAAAAAGGTTGTTAACAACGAATTTCCAGAAGTGATTAAGAAAGGAAATATGCAAACCCTATATCCATAAAGGCTCCAAACTGTGGGATGGGCAAAAATGATGATACTTTAATTCCCAGTGTTCTAAAGCCTAGTGGAGATCAGTTTTTTGTGGTCTTCCCATAGGGAAGGGCATGTGGAGTGCTTGTGGGCAATCCTAGTCCTCTCCTTGCTTCAGAGAGAAATTTTGAGGTGCCAAACCATTCATCAGCACCTTGTTCCATTGTGGTCATCAACTGCAGTTTCATAGAGTCATTTTCAGTCCACCATTACTTTCCTAGAAGTTCCCAGATGCAAATCCTGATATTTTCTGCATTTTATATGTTCATATGTTAGTAACTGACATGTAACATGATACATTAAGAAAAATGAAATCATTATTTCTACTAATTATTGATTCCAAATTGTACCAGGTGAAATGTGTACTATTTTGTAGATGTGTACCACTTAATTTCTTTATTGTAGAAGTTGAAAATAATTTGTGAAGGGACAAATTAGCCTGAGTACATCTAATATTTCTGTTGAATTTGTTAGTCTAATTAGCTAATCAATCATGCTGAGAGTGATCAAAATGGAAAAAAAAAAAGGAGCTGCCCTAGTACCTGCTAGCTCGACATTGTAAAGCAGAAATGTGGCCCTCAATGAAACTGAGTTTGACATCTCTGCTTTACAATGTCCAGCCAGCAGATTGTGTTTGACATTGGGGATTGGGGGGAGGCAAGTCAATGTCATTCATTTTTGGCCATGACAGCCTCCTGTAGCCCTCTGCCAGCAAAAATGGCACTTGCAACTTCCCCAAGTTCCATTTCACTGGCAGAGGCACTGCAAGCTGGTACTTTGCTGTTTCTAAGGCAGCACCATGGGCCAGATCTAAGCGCCCCATGGGCCGGATTCGGCTCATGGGCCCTGAGTTTGACTCCCCTGTTATAAAGGATGGTACTGGGATAACTGTTGAGGATCTGAAGGGCTCAGTGCGAGACAGGGCATGGAGAGTACTGATCCATAGAGTGGCTGAGTTGGACATGTCAGAATGGCTGAGTCCAATCAGAAAAATATGTCAGGCTTAGTGCTAGATAACACATTAGGATGTGAAATCAGGCCAACTATGTTTAATATAAACTAGACTAGGATGCTTTTCATAGATTATAGCTCAGCTTTCAATACCATTTTTCTGAACATCCTTATCAAAAAGCTGACTGACTTGGATTTTCCTCCTTCTATCTGTGACTGGATTAAAGACTTTCTGAGGGACTGGCCACAAACAGTGAGGGCTGGGTCTGTCACATTCACCTCCCTGAAATTTAGCACTGGCTCCCACAGGGCTGTGTGCTCAGTCCCTACCTGTACTCACTGTACCTGCATGATTGTGTTCCATCTGACCCATCTACTATGATCATTAAGTTTGCAGATGACACCACTGTATTGGGTCTTTTTGTAGGTGGAGATGAACAAGCATACAGGGGAGGAGGTTCAAAAACTATCCACATGGTGCCTGGAAAACAACCTGCACTTGAACATCAACAAGACCAAAGAAATGGTATTAGACTTCTGGAGGAAGAGAGAGGAATCTGCCCCACTTTACATCAAGTGGGGCTATGTGGAGAGAGTTTCCTCCTTTAAATTCCTGGGAGTCTACCTCAGCAAAAATGAGACAGCCTATCTAGATGAGATTAGAAACCTGGAGAACTGGTGTTAGAAAAACAACATCCTCCTCAATGCCAGCAAGACAAAGAAGCTGATAGTGGACTACAGCACAAAGCAGAAAAGAACCAGACCCCCGTCATCAACAAGAGCCCAGTGGAGAGTGTGGACTGCTTCAAATACCTAGGCATCCACGTCTCACAAAACCTAACATGGACCCGATACATGGTGAGAAAGGCCTGACAACGTCTATATCATCTTAGATGACTGAAAGACTTCAAACTGCCCCGCAAAGCACTCAGGAACTTTTATTCCTGCACAGTAGAAAGCATCCTGATGGGCAACATCACTACGTGGTTCAGAAACAGCACCATGCAGGACAGGCAAGCTTTACAGAGGGTAGTGCACATAGCAGAGCACATCATCCGCACCAAGCTCCCTGAACTGCACTACATCTACAACAGGCGATGTCAAACTAGAGCCAGGAAAATAATGAAAGACCCCAGCCACCCCAACAATGGACTGTTCACTATAATGCGGTCAGGAAAGCGTCTCTGCTCCCTGAAAGCCAACACAGAGGGACTAAGGAGAAGCTACTTCCCACAGGCAATACGGATTCTAAACCAAAAACTTTAGCAACCCAGGACTAAACAGTATTCCCATAATCTACCTCCCTAATTTATTCACCCTCCCTGTCTATACTATTCTCTTGCTCTACTACCTACGGTCGCAAGTGGTCGCATATACATTTCACTGCATTTTGTACCATGTATGACTATGTATGTGATGAATAAAACTTGACTTGACTTGACTTGACTTGACTTGACTTGACTTGACTTGACTTGACTTGACTTGATTGAGATCTCACCTGGGAAACCAACACAACCCATGTGGCCAGAAAGGCCCAGCAGAGACTCCACTTTCTTTGGGTCTTGCAAAAGAACAAAGTGGAACAACGACTGATGACCTCTTTCTACTGGTACACAATAGAAAGCATCTTCACCCATTGCATCATGGTGTGGTATGCCAGCCTGACAGCCGCAGATAGAAAGACTTACAGAGTGTGGCAAGTACAACGCAAAACATTGTGGGCTGTCCCTTGATACCACTAGACAACATCGCTAGGACTCGCTGCCTCAGAAAAATGAGGAAAATCCTCAGGAACAACTCACACCCTGGTCAGCCCTTCTTTACTCTCCTGCCATTGGGAAGGAGATATAGGAGCATAGGCAGAAACAAAAATAGGCTAAAGAACAGTTTTTATCCAGGGGTGGTCAGACTTCTGAATGGAAAACAACTATAACAACAGTACGATGGACTTGTGGGGCCGGTGCAATGTGCAATAATATCACGTGGTGTAGAAGGACTGTGTTAGTAGGATTCACTGGGTTGGGGATTTTCTGTCTTTTTCACTGTGGGTTGTGTATGTGTAGGGGGGGTTGCATGGAGGGAAGCTCTGTCACATGTTGTACTTTAACAATAAAGGTTTGGTTTTGATTTAGACTTAGTGCCAAAGCAGGAAGAATAAAGAAGGAGAAGCGTGAAGTCTGGAGCAATGACTGTTCTTCAATAGCGTTTGGAGGCACAAGGAATGAAAGTAAATTCATAACATGCATTTACTTTGAATATATTCCTTCTGCCACGAAATAGAAAAAGTTGTTTGTGTTGAAACGCAATCAAAAAAACTATTTGTGGGAAAATAGAAAGGAATTTGAGGCTGTTGTTGCTTTGTTTTCATGAGTTCACATAGGAGACGGAGGCTGAAGCATGACCTATGATTCCAAGCATACAGTGCCAGAAGGATGTTCTTTGGTGCTCATTTATTAGGAAAGAGGTCACTAACATTTTAATTAATGACTTTGGAAGTAGAGGGGATTGATTGATGTTCTCATTAGATGACAGGTAAAATGTCAGCCCAGTAGGAGCAAACCTTACGGTCCTACATGATATCTGGGATTGCAGTTTCACCAGCAATCTGGGATCTCTTTTTCTCTTGAAAGATGAGCATAACTTCATGACTTAGAACTTATTCTATTATATACCTCTGTATTGTTGTGTGACCTACTCCATCCTGAAATTCATTAAATGGTCCAACACTGGGATTCTAGCATTGAGATCCCCCACCCTGGTGAAGCAACTGCAAATCATATAAACTGAATATAACAAGTTCATGTCTGGCATTCAGACCAGGACATTAAGCAACCTCTGGTGGTTGATATTATTTTATGACTGGATTGTATTTTTTACTTTAGGCATTAAAGATTAAAGAGTGTTTTATGAAGCCAACCAACTATGGATTATCCCATACATTATTGTTAAACAAATATGACTATAGAATGAATGTGTGAACCTTATTGCCATGACTGTTTATGATATTTCTGATGTTATAATGTCTACCTCCTATATATGCATGGACTTCAATTTTCCTATGTACTTCTGTTGCATTTTGACCAGGACTGGGCTGGTATAAGGAGGTACATGTACTTATTTTATCTATTTATTTAAATAATTTATGTGGTCATCCATCTCACAACAATGTCGTAGGACAGCATACAAAGATTAAAAACCCAAAGTTAGAAACAATCACCTATGAAAACATGCTAGCTGGTGAATTTTGAGAATTGAAGTCCACACATTTTAAAGTTGCTAAGTTTGAACAAAGGGTGAGCTGCAGTATCAGGGAAACCTAAATCAATGGGCATAATTGCAGACAAGCCATTTGATTATATGAATAGAATTATATTCTGCCATTGATCATGCCTATTTTTGTTTTAAATTGTTTATTGATGATTTTTATATGTTGGCATTTGATTTTTAAACTTGTTTTTATTGGATTGTTGTTTTTATCTTCTTGTGAGCTGCCTGGATTTGCTTAGATGAGATAGGTGGCCATGCAATTAAATCATCATTATCATCATCATCATCATCATCTCAAATCTGCCCTTTCCCACCTGATGTCCACCATATGTGGGTGACCATAAGTCTAAGAATCCTAGCCAGCACATCAACTACAGTAAGTGGAAATTCTGGACATTAATCCAAAAAAGTCATAGGAAAAAAATCTGCTGACATATCTTAATTTAGAATTATATTGATTTTTCAAAAAAAAAGGGTTGCCTTAAAATAATTGAAAATTTAAAATGGAAATCTATATATTCAGAATGATACTCTGTTTCTCCAAAAAGATGTCCCAACTTGAAAAGAAGCCCTACCACGTTTTTGAACTCATGCAATGAAATTAAGCCCCACCTACAAAATTAGCCCATATTAAGACTCTGCCCACTCTGGAGTGCAGGGGGTGGGCACACAAGTTAATTGTGGGAGGTGGAGCTGCCCTACCTACCAGGCCTCGCACATCCCAACACCTGCCTCACCTTCTTCTTGGCCGCTTCTTCTGTAGCCGCTTGCCACCACTCGCACGCATTGCCCCAGCCTCCATATTGCCTTCAGATGCCTTCTGGAAAGCCCTCTACAACCTATAATAGAGCTCCGAAGTGATCCTGTTTTTGGCTGCAAAGGGCTTTCTGGAAGATCTGAGGGCTGAAGGCCAGGGCAATGTGTGCAAGTGGTAGCAAGCAGCCGCAGAAGAAGTGGGCCAACAACGGGCTCCTGTTCAGCAGGTCTGTAGGTGCCACTGCCATGAGGTGAGTCAATAATTGGAACTCTCCAAAAAGAGGGCCTAACCGTTTGGAGGAGGTCAAAAGAAAATAAGACCTGGCCTTCTTTTTGGAGAAACACGGTTAGCAACACTTATTTAAATGATAAAACAAATACTGTGCTCTATTTCCTGACAGTTCCCCTCTTTCTTTTGATGTTTATTGTCATCTCATCAAAGTATCAAAGGGAGGTGAATCATATCTGTCCTATTGTAAGTATTGTCTACTATGTAAGTAGTAAAGAACATCCTAATTTGATTTTAGTACAGATGGTCAGGATGCAAAAAATATATTGCTCTATGAAAAGCTCATTGATATTAGCATATGTTACTGCAGTACTTGGATTATTGTCCAATTAACTGTTCTGGCAATCTGATGATTCTGCTAATTAAGTGAATTTGCAACATTACAATAGAATACGTCAAAGACAACTAAAGAGGACACTCAGGAAATGAAAGTTGGATGTAATGTGGCACTGGCTCCTTCAAGCTGGTACACAAGCATTGCGCAGTGGAGTGATGGTGATGAAATTGATGGATGTTGGAAAATATCTTAAGATGAGACATTGCAGCAAGGGATGTTGAAGAATCAGAGCAGGGTCCCTGTCAATTGACCAAATAGAGCCAGGAATTGGAAAATTGAAACAGGAATGATGCCAAAGGGTTAGAACTGAAAAATCAAACCAGGAGATCCAGCCAGAAATCACTTCCAAAGGACAAAACTAGAGGTCAGAACTGAGGAATTATTTGAAAATTCCAAAAGAACCGTATGTTTTTCTGGGGTGCCATTCATTGTACTACATAAAAAAATGAAAAGTTACTTGCCCTTGTAGAAAGGGGTATTTTGCTTCCATTGAAGGGTCGGTTTTCTGGGGTACCATAAAAGTTGGTCTAGCTGGTAGGAAGCTTGGCAACCGCTGGGTTCAGTCCATCAATACAGGAAACACTTGCAAATAATATTTTACATTAGTTAATTAGCAGGCAGGTGCAGTGAAATAGGATGCACAAAGATAGGCACAGTCCAAATAAGAGTGACACAGAAGAGAGGTGTAATAACCTTGCCACTCTTGTGATTTTTAAGGAAGGTAAATATTGAGGCCAGTATTTGATATTAATTCATTCTTTGTCAAGGTTCTATTTAAAAAGTAAAATTTAACTCAAAAATGTTCAGTCTCAAGCTGATATTGATTTGAACTCCAAGTTGTTCTGTCATGTTTAAATACCAAAAGATAATTTACTGTATTAGCATAAGAGAGATCAAAGTATTTATCAACAAATTAAAGGGACACTTATGGGATCATTGCTTTCAGGACTTATAGTGGAGGTTGTAATGCAATCTAGGACCATAGCACTTTTACTAATTCAACCAAAAATATGGATCAGATACGTAGATGACACCTTCACCACAATAAAAAGGACCAATTAGAAAACATCCACAAAACCATCAATAACATTTTTAAAGAAATACAGTTTACTAGAGAATAAGAAAACAACAACTTGCTATCCTTTCTAGACATTCTGATCAGCAGAGACCACAATGGTGAACTAGAAACACAAGTCTACAGAAAAACTACCCATATGAACCAGGGGCTCCACTACCAAAGCAACAACCCAACCTTCCACAAGAGAAGCTAGTAAGGACTTTATTTAGATGAGCCCAAACACACTGCAGCAACCTGGAACAACAGAAAAAGGAAATAGATCTATACAACATATTCCAACAGAATGGATATCCATCTCAACCCAATACAACAAAACCAATACAAGCCCTAAAAAGAATTACTCTGCCATGCATCAAGAATATCTCAGTAACCATCAAGCACATGGGATCAGCATAGCACACAAGCCAACTAAAGCCCTTCAAAACATCCTAAGCAGACCAAACAACCCCGCAAGAAAAAAAAACAGAGTTATCTACAACATACAATGTAAGGAATGCAACAACCACAATGTAGGAGAAACAGGCAGAAGACTGGCAGAATGCATACACGAACACCGTCAGTCGGTGTTCTAGCAGTCAGAAGACATGGTGAAAATTCTTTAATTTCACAACGTATAGACAGAAGCAACCATAGTTTCCACTGAGAAAATGTGACCATCCTAGACCACCAAACATGCCGGGAAATTTCTAGAAGCCTATCACTCTGACAATTCAGCCATCAATAGACACATAGACATTAACAACCTCTGTAGACTATGCAAAAGGACTTATCACCCAGCCCAAAAAGGAACAAAAAGATCCAAGCACCTCTCTAACAGCAATCAGCACCCAGATCAGCAGAGATTAACTCCAAGATCAACATCAGACCAACTATCAACAATACCCCAATCAAGAAACTGCCAAAGAAGCCAACAGTAAACAGCCCAATCAAAGAATCTCTAAGACTACTACCCCAGAGGTGAAATTCAGCAGGTTCTAGCAGGTTCACTAGAACTGGTAGTAAATTTTCTAAGCAGTTCGGAGAACTGGTTATTTAGAAGAAATCTCCTTTTGTTTTTTTTCCACTTTACAGGGTTAATCCTGTAAGAAAGGTAGGAAAAATCCATTCTGATGTTGTTTCTAGCCTAATCTTTATTGCCCTGCTTACAGAAACTGCCCAGCCAGTCACAAGACCCCCTAGCCATGCCCACCAAGCCACGCCCACAGAACTGGTAGTTAAAAAAATTGAATTCCACCACTGAAAACAGTGTACAATTAACATGATGCTAGGCAGTTCGGAGACAGCAGTAGTGAAAAAGGCCCAGAAATGTCTCTACCATCTCAGATACCTGACAGACTTCAAACTACCCTCCAAGGTTCTTAGGGACTTTTACTCTTGCACTGTAGAGAGCATCCTGACAAGCAATATCACAAACTGGTTGGGAACAGCACCATGCAGGACAGACGAGTACATCATCTGCACCAGGCTCCCTGAACTGCACTCCATCTAAAGCAAACGCTGCTGGACTACAGCCAGGAAGACAGTGAAGGACCTCAGCCACCCCAACAACAGACTGTTTGCCATGATATGATCAGGAAAGCATTTTCGCTCCCTGAAGGCCAACACAGAGAGACTGAGGAGAAGCTTCTTTCCACAGGCAATATGGACTCTAAACCAGAACCATAAGAGCACTCAGGCCAACAACAAGAACCCCTATTAGTACTTCATTTCCTAACTTTCCTAACTTATTTGCTAACCTATTTTCCTATCTTTTTTTGCTCTACTACCACTCACGGTCGCAGTCGGTTGCACAAGCATTTCACTGCATATCGTGCTATGTATGACTGTGTATGTGATAAATAAAATTTGACTTTGATTTTGACAGTCAGATTTCAGGAAGGGTAATGTTAGTAATGTCAACTATTAGTACTCTAGAATATGAAGAGAAGTTTTCCAAAAGTTTTCAACTAATTAAAATCAGTGTTGTGAGAACAATTGCTCTAATTTAAAGAGATAAATTATATAGGTCCCCAGAAAAGGGTATTTTGATAGCTACATTATTGTCTCAAACATGTCACTTTTTTCCAAGCATATTCCTCAGCTATTATATCAACAGTATATAAATGGCCTTTAAAATTAACCCAATGAGATGCACTGACGCCATCTTATTTATTCTTGATAATAGAATCCAAATAGTCGGTATTGCAATATTCTACTCAAAATTGCCTTGAGTACAAAAACTGCTTAAAAGATCACATACACACCCTGTTAGGTTGCTAGAGCAATCTCTAAAGAGAAATGCTGACACAGTTCTCCTGACTTAGCAAGTCTTAGAAATTAACTTTGCGGAGTCATACAAGCTAACCCTACATGAAGACAGCTTTTATGCACCAAACCCAACAAGTATCTCTAGATTTTCACCTTCCAGTCCTCCAAATAAATAATTCACTATACATATCATCCTTTTCCTTATCTTTAATTGGCAATAATAATAGTAGCAGAAGAAATTAACAACTTTGAGAACATTAACTTTCTCCCTCTGTTCTTTCTGCTATCCTAGTATGTTCTATACAATCATGCCAGAATAATAAGATTAATTTTCTCAAGGGCTATTCAACCATAAAGAAGGACTAGGTGCAGATGTATTCTAATGTTAATAGTTTGATCCCACATATCTGAAGACACTCATATTCAACAGGTTATATTTAGTGTTGAATCTTCATTTTACCACTACAATCCATAAAAATTTAAGATAGGTTACAATATAAACACATCTTTCAGTTTAGCAAAAGTAAAAGCCAAAAGGTGTTTTCTGATATGCTCATTTATCAAAAATATTTCCTAGACATTAAACGAAACAAAACAAAACAAAACGAGAGGAGAGGAGAGAAAGAGAAAGAAAGAAAGAAAGAAA
>JAEANM010009727.1:0-16200 GCA_017656035.1 Myanophis thanlyinensis
AATAAATAAATAATGAACACTCCAATCTTTTTTACTTACATTATAACATTATGTGGAAATATTTGTCATGGTGCACATTTCATCGTTTGCCCACTTGCCCTCTCTCCCCAGATCCCAATAGTGCTTTTTGTTTTAAAGTCCTACATTCAAGCTTAAAAAAGGTAAAGGTTCCCCTTGTACATACGTGCTAGTCGTTCCCGACTCTAGGGGGCAGTGCTCATCTCCGTTTCTAAGCTGAAGAGCCAGCGCTGTCTGATGATGAATCCGTGGTCATGTGGCTGCCATGACTAAATGCCTAAGGTGCACGGAGCGCTGTTACCTTCCCACCAAGGTGGTCCCTATTTTTCTGGTTGTTTTTTACATGCTTTTTGAACTGCTAGATTGGCAGAAGCTGGGGCAACTAATGGGAGCTCACTCTGTTACAGAGCACTAGGGATTCGAACCACCGAACTGCCGACCTTTCTGATTGACAAGCTCAGCGTCTTAGCCGCTGAGCCACCCATCCCCCTCCATCCACTCAAGCTTACACACAGCCAAAATGAATGAGATATATAAATGAGATTTACCACCTTTGGTCCTTGAACTCCTGGTTCTCCTGGAGTCCCAGCATCACCCTGATAAACAGAATGTGTATAGGTGAGATTGAAATGTAGGTATGTATTATGTTTGCTAGCATCACAAAACAATTACTAACTGGGTTTAATTTAAAAGTTGGAAATAAATATTTATCTTTTAAAGAGGTTGTTTGCATTTATACAAAAAATCTTACCTGTGGAATCCACTGAATCTTAATCCTTAAATATATTTATAAAATCTGGTAGCTGTATCTTATTGTAATTCTGATTGCTATACCTCAATCATCTCTACATTTTACATGGATGGAACATTTTAATATGGTATGTTAAGTTTTGATTTGGCATATAAACTGATTCTCAAAATTCATGTGATCCATCTGTTTCACACTGCAGAATTCAAATACCACTGGTATTATGTATATCAAACTAAGCATTTTTGCTTTGTATAAATGTGTGATTACAATGGGTAATTTTGGGCTTAAATCACTAATGTAAGTCTGTACTGTATTAAAAACAACTCATGCTTGATAAATAAAAATCACCATAAAAGAAATTAGTAAAATCAAAAAGCACCAAGTTTAATGAATGTTGAAAAAATATTAAGCGGTCAAAAATCATTAAAAAAAAAAAGAATACAAGCAGAAACTTGTAAGGAGAGAAGTATAAAATATATCATTGTATAAATCATAGACCAGGTACCTCTGCTTTTTCTATAATAATTTACACTTTATTAGGTTTGACAAACAGCCATTATGACATTGAAAGCAACAGATAATCTAATAAAGGAGAATATTTGTAGCTCAGAGTTGAAATGAGGGGTCCTTGGTAGTCTCTGAGTTTGGTTTTATTTCATTCTCCAAACTAGGTAACACCATCAGAGCTAGGACTGATGATGTTACCTAGCACTGAATGATATTACCTAGTTTGGATAATTAAATATATCTGCAAAAAATAATCAAGCTCAGAGAGCACCAAGGACCCTGAACAAATATCTTGTTTCCAAACTTCTGAAGTCATTTTGTTGTCACCATACTCTACTCTGAATTGAAGACAACTAGTGTGGGAATCCAATCCAATCCAATTTCAAAACTGCCAATGAGTCAGAGGAAAGAAGGCCAGCTCAGAAAGCGCAGGCTTATAACTCTTTTATTTATTTTACATTCATTGATTTATTTTCTTTTTTTTAATGTGATCCTTGACTTCATTTCAAAGAATCTCAGCAAGTAATTGCTTAACATTTGTAACAAGAAAAATCTGTCCCAGCCTCTGGGGAAGAGGTTGATGAGAGAAAGACAGAGAAGAAAGAGGGAGTAAGGAAGTGGATAACCTCATCATCTTTTGATTCTGCCCATTGTTTAGAGACACCGAACTTAAATAGTTAAGGCACCAAGATAGAAAGTAGGAGTCTGTGAGTCCTGTCTTAGTTTCGCCTTATCCATTAAAGCTGGATGGGTAATCTTGGGTCAGTCACTCTCTCTCAGCTCAATCCACTTCAGAAAGTGGTGGTTGTGGAGAAAATAGAGAAAGGTGTGTTGGATACGTTTACTGCCTTGAGTTATTTGTAAAAATAATAAAGGCAGTATATTGTACAGAAAGAAAGAAAGAAAGAAAGAAAGCAATGGTCTAACTATTACCCTCCAATATTACAACTCATAATAATACTAAAAATGCTTATCTTTTATTCAATAAAATGCTGCTGCTTCTCATTCATTGCTCTTTCTGGCATCTATTTGCTGCATGTTCCGTTCTATACACAGAGCTACGTCAATGTGTATTGCATAAACAGAGCAAGACATGCACATATCCAAAAGAGAGACAGGTTTGAGTTGGTTGCTTTTCTGTCTGTTCACTTGGTGACAGACCATTTTCAGGAGCATTGCCTATAATGCATTGAGTTGGCCTTAATCAAGTGTCAAGTTAGTGTTGTGGTACCAGTTTTGGAAGATAGGAACTATTGGAAGGGTAAATATGTAGATGAAATGCCAAACTTATGCACCTGGTTCCACATCTCTCCAGAGTTTGCTACTCTGATAGCCACCTCATCCTACTAAACCTTAGGGCTTGTTTGCAGAATTGGTCACATGATATCTAACGCAGGTAGTTTTGTAGAAAAAGAAAAAAACAACAATAACTTACTTTTTTTCCTGGAATACCAGGTACACCCTTCAAAATAAATAAATAAAGCATTTTATATGACATGCAAAAAAAAGGTATGAGAAAATAAAAGTAATAAAAATGAAAATACTACCTCAAATTGATCTTAAAACTATCTCTTCCATGCACTAAAATTCAGTTCTTTCACCAACAACTGATGCAATTTCTCTTAAATAACCTGGGGTTATTACATTTTATGGATAACAGATTTCAAGCACTTATTTCAAAAGGTTTATGTTTAAATTCCATGATAAGTAAGAAGTAACTTTAGACTGCAGAAATGCCCCTTTTGATTGACTGGGAGGCTTCACATAAACTTTACTTTTCGTTACTTCAATGTTAAAATTAAGGAGTCAAGATGTAAACATGGGGATGTTCCTGATTTGTACCTTCATGTAGCTGAAAAGGAAGATCACCAAAACGGGAGTTCTGTTTCTCTTCCTGACATGTACATACCCATCAGAACTTCAGGGCAAATATTTTCCCTGACCAACCCCTTTCTTCACTATTTCACTCGAAAAGTAAAAGACATGAATCTAATTAACTGATACACTGAAATGGAAATAGAAGCAATTGGATGTTTCTGACTATTTGCATTCTCAGAATTAAATTGTTACAAGCTGGTTTTAAAAGACAACTGTGGCAAACTATATTTTATGGTGCTTATCTCATTCTCTTTTAGCTAGAACTCTTAGATTTGTTTGATATTCTACAACAAAAACTGAAAACGTTTTTACAATAACACACTGATGATATAATAACAAGCACTGAATCAATAAAGTCATATTAAAAGTGTGGAAGAAAATATAGCGCATACTTCTTCTATGAGACTATAGCCATTTCCCGCCCCTAAAATATAAAATATTAGCAGATAGCTGTGGCAACATCAGGTTGGTGAGCTTTCAATATTCTCATTCTGAAATCTGGAATGTCAGCCAATGGAAATATCACTTAAAAGAAACATTATTCTAAAGACATTTAAGAGTTTAAAAGGCTCCTTACAAGATAATAAAATGTGTACAGTGACACAGAACTACTTTAAGAGAAGGCTCATGATAGCATACAGTTTAGTTCAGAAAGTTACTCATCAATGCAGACTGGTTATTTCAGTTCTGTATACTACTTTCAACTTGGTTACTGTTATTTTCTTTTTAGCTCAGGAGAGGTAGAGAAACAATTAGATTAGGAACCAAAAGTAGATGGAAGTAAACAATAGTGATTACTGACCAGGATGAAAGGAAGTCACCCGCTAAGTTATTAGACACAGGACACAGTGAGTAAAAAAACAGGCAGAAACTTTTGAGTTATACTTATATAATTATCCCATATTTAACATGTGAAGCATTCATTACAGATGGCTTTAATATCATATATTTCATACTAACCACGACACCATCTTGTCCTTTCTCACCCTAAAAAAAACCATAAATATACATTTTTCAAATTAGACCAATAATATATTTCACTTCAAAATCTGTTTTCTAAAAACTTTTCTACCAGCATAAAAGTGACGAGATAAATGTGGGGATTTTTTAATAATCACAGTGCATTTTCTGTTTTGGGGAAAAAATATTTCAGGTATTCCATAGATTTAGGAATCTTGCCAGCTCACTCAAGCTACAGGCAGATAACACCAGACAATCAATAATTACACTTATCGCAGAGCACAAAAATAGATTTCATCTCATTAATTTTTTTTTGGTAAATAAAATTCTATTATTCTTCAGATTCAAGGATGGGTTATCAATAATTAGTTATTAAAGAAAAGCTTATGAATGGCTATTGCATTAAAAAAACTATCCTGAGAATAGATTTTTCTAATAGATCTGTCTTTGCTCAATGGAATTATCACATTCCTTCACATTGTTCCTTCACGTTGTTCTGGTAATTGCTATTCTAGTAAGGAAAATAAAATGTTGTCAAACCCTGAAGCTTGGTACATAATTACGATTTACAAATAATGAATCCTGGTAAGATTATCATTTCATTGCAAAATTATATTTGGACAATCTAATACAGGGGTTGGGAACCTTGGCTCTTTCATGACTCATGGACTTCAATTCCCAGAATTCCTGAGCCAGCCATTTTAAGCTGTTAAGACTCAGGTTCTAAGCTAAGGCAAGAGGTGCTGTCTCAGGAATTCTGGGAGTTGAAGTCCATGAGTCATGAAAGAGCCAAGGTTCCCGACCCCTGATCTAATATAAAAAAACCTGTAAATAAAATAAAACTTGATGGCAAGTTCAATTAAGATACTGCCTCTTTCACTTACTCTGCGCTGGCTGGGGGATACTGGGAATTGAAGTCCATGCATCGTAAAGTGGCTGAGGTTGAGAAACACTGCACTAACCTCTTCAGACATTTATGATCAAGCTGGATATACGACTTAAAGATCTTTTACCTTACATGCATCATGAGGAGAATCTCCCCCAAACCATGCATGTTAGTTAGCCTTGTTATTATTTATGTCTTACAGGAAGACCTTGCGGTCCCTTTGGCCCATCTTTTCCTGTGTCTCCAGGGGGCCCTCTTGAACCCGGCTGTCCAGGAGGCCCAGGTGGGCCAGCAACACCATCTTTACCTTGGTCTCCCTATAAGAAGTTTAGACAAAGTATTATAAGATGGGGGCGGGGGGAAGGGAGAGTGCCTTCCTAATAAATGGATTGTATCGTCAAATACTAGGAGCACAGTGGCTCGCGTGATTAGGATGCTGGCCTGACAAGCAGCAAGCTCATGTTCGAGACCCAAGTGCTGCCGTGGGGAGGGATGAGCTTCTGTACTTCGCTCAAACTCCTGCCAGGGACACGAAAGGCACTCCTAACTGGGTATCCCCTGGGAAATGGTGATGTGACAATCTAATCCTTTCAACCCAGAAGCGCCTTGGTGCCTCCGACATGAGTGCAAAAATAATAATAATAAAAAATTAAATACTATGCAGGAATATGGAAAGCAGCAGGAGAATATATATTGGATTTACAGTAGTTATGTTTTTAAGTCCTGCAATAAAAGTTTAGACTGCAAGTTAATCAAACTTTATGGAATATAACTTATTGAACCTAAAGCACTTCATATTTAAGAAGTCTTTAAAGACTTCTTTTGCATGTATTTGGCAACAAATATTGGTGGCTATGATGTTTTATTAACCAGTGTCCAATTCACATGTATGGATGGGTACAGTATATCTTCTGTCTGTCTCCAAATGCTGGATTTTCATATCTTTTAGACCGAAATCAGGGGAATTTAGTAAGAAAATAGATTTTTTTTTCAGCAAACTGACACTACATTTGTAGAAAGCATCAGCAAAACTATGGGGCCCAGTTATGGTTTTAAGGCAAACAATTCTGCTTCTCTCTTATTTTTAGCATCATCATCAGGTCCTCTGCAGAACACATTGGGCAGCAAGTTTTTCCCCAGTGTTTTCAATCTTATTTATCTTATTGTATCATGGAGCAAATGTCAAAAATCTCTACAAACTGTAAGCTACAAATTTCATCTCAGTTCATTTGAACATGTACAGTTATAATGGGAAATCAGATGCATGTTTACAGTATACTATATTAGTATATTCATTTCCTGACTGCTCTCCACATTCCTTCATATTACACATAAAGGTTTCCCAGGCAGACTCCTGTCTAGGTGTTAAGACACTGAGGTAGCCAACCAATATGCTGTATCAGCCAACCAACTGCTATGTCATATACTTTTAAACAATCTATACTGTGGTTCTTTTTCTTGGAAAAAATATCTACTATTTACAAAAATGCAGTATTTGTAGCACACATAAAATATTACCTTTAAATTGGAGATCACACAGCAAGAATACACACAAATTAAACTATCAGTATATAGTACATTACACATCATGCTCATAGCATCGGGTTTACTAGCTTTTCAAAACTTTCTTCAAATATAAGATAATGGTTCTTAAACAGCAAGCTGCTTTGAATTTTAAGATAGTTTCATAATAGGTTTGCAGCAAAGCAGAAAGAAATCACTTCATCTTTGAAAATGTCTATATTTAAATCATATTGCAAAAGTATTGTAATTGCACTCATGCAAATTATTTTTATTTCACAAATTAGGAAACTGACAAATAGCTTTTCCAGTAAGTTCTGCTCTAAGTAGAGAATTAAAACCAGAAATAAAATAACATCCCAGAAGATGTTATTATTTGAATGAACAAGAGAAGTAGCTATCATTGTTATAACCTGGATTATAATCTATTTTGGAAAATAACAAATAATCCTGCTAAAACATATGGAGCCATCACTGAACCCTCCAAGAAAATTAATATCTAAGCAGGTTGTCCTAGTGTCAGAGTTAATTTAATGCCAACCTACACTAACTCAGAAATTTAATGATAAAATACATTTAACATCTTTTCAATTTCTAATGATTCTTCACTGAGTAATACAAAACTAAATAGATCCATCTCAATCATACTGGAATTTTAAATTATTATTTCATGTATATCCCACTCTTACTATTCATTAAAATTGGCAGTTGTACTAAGGCCATCATTCTGGAAACAGAACATCATCAAAGTCAGGAACAGTTTCTTGACAAATTTGCCAAGCTTTCAATGCTTGGATAAACACAGCATTAAAAAGGTGGGGATATATTATTGGCTTATCTGTTTTAATATTGATATATACTATGTACTATTGTACATGTTACTACCATTCTCACTGTACATGACATGCAGTACATGCAAGAACACAGCAATGAACCTAGACAGATTGTGGTGATTAGAGCATATTATTGTAATGTTTTTCTTAGATTTGTATGAATACAGTAGCTGATGAAGCTCAGATGATGCTAACATTACAGATCACAAATAAAATGAAAAGTACAAGAAAGGTAAACGTATTTGATTTACATAACATTTTTAAACTATAAGCAAGATAATTGATTGCAAAAGTATCTTAAGATTGCTTAAATTTATGAGTTGCTTATAGTAGCAATTCTTGTAGACTGGATGTATGGACACTTAAGAATTAACACTGTGGCCTAATGCTCACAGGATGGAATAGAAATGAATCCTGTATTAGGATGTAGCACTGCAAACTTCAAGCTATCTGCTATTTCTGAAAATTAGTTCTATGTTCTTTAAATATGAAACTCATAGAAGCTGAGATATTTTCCATGCATACAACATATTCTTTGTATAAGCTGCTTGGCAGTTTGCTTACTGTCTTGCTGACATTTGCAATTTTTGTAAAGCCACAGTAGATTTCACATTTTAATCTATGGAAAATCTGAGTAGTCATGACATATATTCACCATGACTTTCCCTAAGTGGGGGAAAGGAAGAATTAAATCTGTTTTCCTGAAGGCAACCCCTGTGTTCTGTCAAACAGTGAAGTAACTGGATGATAACTGAAATGTTTATTATGATTTAAAAATAAGTAATTTTTAAAATATTATTTTGATGATTTTACAGCGAAAGACAGGGAGACAGACATAGGTGCCTAGCATGCTGTGGTCCATGGGGGTCACAAAGAATCAGATGCGACTTAGCGGCCAAACTACAGCAATGAAATACAGTTGTAATTGCCACAAAATTCAAATATATTCAGTTTAGTTTATGACACAAAGCAGTAAGAGACCTTGTCAGAGTGTGAAACACAGAAGAATAAAATAGTAGAAGAGCTTAAATTAAAGAAAAGCCAACAACCTCTCAAGAAAACACAGCAAGCGAGAAGATTAAAAGTGATTCTACCTTAAGGATACGTCGGCTAAAAATATGCTGGTCAGAGAGAAATCCATGACTGAGGCGAGGAAAAGCCATCTAGTCAATGTATGTCAATGTATGTCATCAAAGAAAAGGAATCAAGACAAAGAAGACAGAGAAAATGGTAAAGCATTTTATACAAGAACTCCAATAGGAAGCAAATAATTGATATAGCAGAATAAACTACTCTGTTAGTTCACAGGAGATAATTTGTGACAGCCCCCCCCCCCTCCCCAGACCATGTACAGTCTCCTGAGATATGGGTTTGTTTACATAGGTTTGCATACAGATGTTCAACAAAGCTAAAACTTTAACTAACAAAACCAAAACAAAAGAAATATACTTAACTCTACTCTCCATAGTTCAAAATTTAAGATGTTTTACAGGAATTTCAAAGGGATAACATACATTTTATTAGAGTAATCATACTCTGATAACACTTATTCCCAAGGAACCGCTGTAGCTTCATTGACAGACAAACTAACCAAACTATTAAAGTAGTTTAAAGCTGGCAGTATATAATCTAGCATCAAGCGTTTGTTATCAAGTCATTTTGGTATCTGGGACTAATGTGTCTTAGACAGTGTTAACTTTCTAGGTTTTGAGAAAATACCCAAATGGATGTTTCAAGTATATGCCAAAACCTACATGCAATATTTATATATGTGTCTGTTTATGTGTATAGTATAGTATAGTATGTACACATGCACACACACACGGGGGAAGGGAGAGAGAGAGAGAAGCTAGAACTAAAGAAAAAATTATCTTTAGGTGTGCCCTCCCCACTTTTAAAAATCAGTATTGACTCCTGATGACTTTCTGAAGTAGTCCCTACACTTTTCTGGACAAAATGTATGGAAGTAGTTTGTCACCACTGTTTACTAAGGTTGAGAGACAGTGACCATCCCAAAATAACCCAGCTGATTTTGTTCCCAAGGTGGGACTAGAACTCATGGTCTATCAGTCTCACTAAGTGCCTTAGCCACTAGGACTAGGGCATTTACAAATGATTTTAATATAGAAATGTATGAGTAAGGTTAATTTGCCGATCAGTCCTATTAGATAAGGATAGATCTAATTGTCAAGTGAACCTATACCACATTTAACAAATTGGAAAGAAAATAATTTATGTATATTTATTTATATATGAACTGATTTCTGTATAAGCATTTCAGGAAATTCTTATGTATTTATAAAATAAAAGGGAAAATGAACGGGTGGAAAAAATACCTAATCATCTTGTATACACCTACTAGGAAATAAATTTCACTTAATCCTGTATGATATAGCAATGTATTTAAATAATGTAACAATTTTAATAAAGAATGTTGATTGTCAGCAAAGAATCTGATTAAAAGCACTGCTATGCTGTTTTGATATAGAGATGGGATATTGGGTTTTTTTCTGCTTTTGTTGTTACTTTCTGCTTTTGTTGTTACTTTTACTTTGGTTGAAAACATGTGCTATAAATTACACATCATACTGTTTAGATGATCATTATCATTATCAAAATGCTGTTTTGAGTTGGATGTCTTGGACTGAATGTACTGTAGATGTGATTCAAACTTTAGTTGAAACAGAAGTAAATATTTCAGTTTTCTATGTTAATTTGGGCCACAGGAGTAGCAAAATTAAGCAACCAAAGCCACATTTTATTTATATTGATCTATAGATATTTATTTGCCCTTACTTTTTCTGTGTTCAGGGCACAATCTGCAATTCAATTGGAAAACAAATAATAATTATCTCCAGTACTGCAGTTGATTGATTTAATATATAGAGGATCTTGTCACATTCTATTTTAGTCATTATAACAAAAGAGAGAACTAAGCAAGCTAGCTATAAAACTTTATGTTATACTTGATTTTATTCTTTTTGGAGCAATATAAAGACAGTGGGGACAACATATACTCTAGTACAGAGAATGAATTCTGAATTTAGTGTTTTGCATATGTATTTGATTTCAATTCCATAATCTTGACAGCATTCCAAACTTGGGAGAGGAAATCAGTTCACAAAATTGAATGTAATAAGACTTTTCTTTCTTGGAAATGCTAAAATTTTCAAAAGAATCATACCTCCAATTTTTACAAAAGACTCTAATCAATACTTTTCAAGGAAAGATTCCTCTCAATGCCTATTTACCAAGAAAGAAACATGGGGCAATATGAGTCTTCAGAAAAATCTGTTTGATGAAGATCAATTAGATGGATCAAAAGACCAGTGTAATCATTTTATCTTGTTCTTCATTTTGGGATAAATATAACACTACTCTCCTAATAATTTATATACACAGCACAGATACTTCTATAATAAACTTGGTAACGAAAAATCTTCCAGATGTATATTAAAAAAGAGAAAGGCCTAGAAAGATAGGATTGGAGAAACACGGAACTAAAATGCTGGAAATATGGCATAATATATTCCACAACAATTGTCTGGTCAAGCACAACAGTGGGTCCAATTGGGTACTAAATGTCTGGCCAATTAATGTATGGTTTGATCATGATGAAATCAGAGAAAATTAAGACTTTCAAATATTAAGTAAAAGACTGCTTTCTCTGAAAATGTGAGATATTTACAGTTGTAAATGTATATACTATGTACTGTGGAGCATCTAGTATGAAATAATGTACCCTCCCTGTAAGTCAGGAAATAAAGTTTGCTGCTGAGGCCAAAGCAAAATAAACCTGTCCAATTTAAAGAAATAAAAATAATTTAGGCCAGATGCTGTCACAGAAAAATGTCTCTGGGAATGGAAAAGAGAACAAGAGGACTTAGAGGCCAAATAAGTAAAGAAATGTCCTAAAATTTCAGAAGAATCTGATTGGGTTTTTTATTTGTGAGGGAAAAATGGATGATTACATGCTGCTGGAACGACAATCTGATTACTGGTCTGTCCTGCTGAGAGACCAGATCTCAATTTTCCCAAAAGACGCAACACATTTGAGAAAATGGGGCATAAATACATTTTGTAACACGAACATTGCTAAATGCAGGCCTCTTTTATGTGTAATTGATAACATCTGGGAATGGCTTGCAATGTTTTCTTTCCTTCCTTTAAAATGTAAAGACCCCTTCTGAATCATTTCCATTTTATGGTTTATATTAAATGCACAATGACAACAATCCTTCTTTGAGAAAGAGATTAAGCATCACTGCTAAATATCTCTTTTTTTTAGTCACTCAGTTTCTAAATATGCATTGTCTCCTGTTCTTCTATGGATAATACTAACAGATTTCCCAAGTGAATTGTTTGTGATGAATTGTGTTTAAAACTATTAAATTCTTTAAAAATAAAAATAAGTCTCTCCCCATTATAATGTAGAAATGCAATGGAATCAAAGCATTATCTAAAGCAACCTGTCCTCTTCTGATAAAATTGAGGTAATATATTCTAGCTTCTACTGAATCTAGAAGCCTGAATAACTAGAGAAATTAATTTCCTGTTTGGCTTAAAATTTTGTTACATACTTCTTGGAAAGCTCACACTCTTTTCGTGTAGTAACATTTTACATTACAAAAGAGAAAACTGTTGAATCCAATTAGTTAATTATTAAACAGAGATCAGTTGGATCAAAAGAGATTATATGTAGAATCCAATCAGGATTGGTCAGCGGGACCAGAGATTTTGTCTTCCGAGCTTTTGGACTCGTGCTGGAACCCATCTAAAGGTTCCTGGTAACTGACCCAGATTGGATCCTGCAACATTATCCTGGGACATGTATATTTGTCTTCATTTGTGAGAATATATGGAGCTCATGGTTGAACTGTGAAGTCCTGGGTGTTCTTTGAGCTTGGTTATTTGCTTGCAAATGTTTCATTTCTTGACTAGGTGACATCATCAGTGTTCATGAGTGTGGGGTTTGCTCCTTGTTTATATATAATAGTTGCATGGCCAGTTTTGGTGGGGCATGATTCTCTTCTTGATAATTCCTTGTTTTATTTTGTTTTGTTTTTGCTTGTTTGTTTGATGTTAATCAGTGCTTACGTGGGTGTAGGCTTCTGGAGAGAATGTGTTCTGCTTTTTTGTTTCCTTCTTAGCTTTTTTGTTGTCTCTTTTGAATGGCGGGTAAATCTTTTTTATCTCTATGTACCAATTGTTGGCTGATTTGTATGAGTACTAAGCTTTGAGAAATACTCTGGTTTTGGATTTAGCTTGGTCTGGGATGCTCACAATTTTACAATTGAAGTTATGGTAAAACCTGTCTATGTATTGTAAGATTAATGAGTTTTTACTATGCTTTCTGACTACTAGTTGGTGTTCATGAATGTGCTCTGCTAGTCTTTTGTGTGTCTGTCCTACATAGCAATTGTTAAAATCCTTACATTATATGTTATAGGTGAGTTTTGTTTTTTCTGGTTCTTTGGAACAGCCTCCACCTGGACGTCTGTATGGTCCAAATTTGTCTTCTGGAGACTGTTCTAAACAGAGCACTTCTGGAGAGCTTCACTCAATGATAGTTTAATTGTAGTTTGGTTTATTTAATAGTATTCTATGTTTTTCATTAGTATCAGTAGCCTTTTTGTTATTGTACATTGGTATTTTTTATTTTTTTCTTATGTATCTTATATGTATACCACCATCAGTATACCATCTGTGTACCTTCTTAGCTCCTTTTATAGGTTTCTGCTTTGACCTGGACTCTATCACTGTCATTAGACTATGTTGCTGTGCTATTATAACGTTCCTTATCCATTCATATCTAGAGAATACCTTGCTTTCACCTATGGGATGTTAATTTAATAAATTATATATAACATTATTGTTCTGAAATTGTACTACTGAACTACAAAGCTTACATATCTTCTGAGTTATTATTACACAAACTGCAAGGTATAGCAACAGAGACCTATGAAAAGAAACGTACAGTCTGGTGCTTTGAAATGACCATGAGTGCAAGAAGAGAGAAGAGACTATATAAGTCTGGAAAACATATGATCATATGCAATTAAATTGAATTAAACTTAAATATTGCTTTCTACTAGGAAAGGGAATTAAAAAGTTAATAGCTGATGTTTATGCAGAAGTTCCAATGACATCAAAAGGATTTACTCCTAAATAAATATATGCAAAAATGCAGTCTGGAATAAAACTTGTTTTCTTTTGAAGAATTTCCTTAAAATTTGAGCTTTGGGAGAAAGAAAGAGCTGGGTTTTTTTTTCATCTTTTTATCTTTATGTTTATATTCAAATATTTTGATGTTTCTACATTTATTTCAGCCAAACTCTCATGTGCATGTAAATATGTTCATTACTAGTGATACTTACCCTTGGGCCAATGTCTCCTTGTTCACCCTACAAAATAGAAAAGTTACTATCATTGGCTGCTCAGTGTTGCTTTTGGCCAAATTTCTTCTTTCTTATAAATAGGACCAATGGCCAAATATAGGAAATTAAAAGTTTTAAAAATCAATGTTGACATTAGCCAACATTATTTCATGTCCTAAAAGTCCTTCACACTGTATACTTAGATTTAGTGAGCTATTTAGGACTCACAAACAGCAAGTAAAAACAGCATGTAGGTAGAATAGAAGAACCTGAGGAATGTATTATCAGGACAGATATGAAACAAAGTATTTATACAATTCTTAGAGGAACATATTCAAATAGAAAGAAAAAGGAGTATATTTTTGTGGTTTAGAAACTAGCCAATTGCAATCCTGATTCAGGACTCCAACTTTGTTGCAGAAGTCAAAACACCAGATTCATACAAGATACAAGCTCAGTTTATACTTCACCAGAATTCATCCCTTAGCATTAAAAAGGAGGTTATAAAAAACATGCTATTCCAATTGTTCTTGCCAGTGGGTATAGCTAACAATTCACAGATGATTCTCTTTGTTCTTGGCGTCTTTCTCAGTTTGTTCTCTTGGATATACATGGTGTGCTACCTTCATCTGCTCTTGGATATATATGATGTGCTACCTTCATCTGAAGAGCCTGTGAGGGACATCAGAGCAATACACACCAACTTACTTACTGATAATTCTATCCAGTTCTGGCCTGCAGGGTTCATCTCAATGAGGTCATTATAGAACAAAGCCCACAAGAATAAGTCTATGCTTACTAGACTAATTAGCACCTCTCCAGCAATATCAAGGCACTTTTCAACTGTCTCACCTTATCACCTTTTGCTCCTGGAGGCCCCTGTAAACATCAAAAAGAGAACAATTAGCATAGAGAAACACTGTTTTCAGTTGTAACCCTTCTTGGTATGTAAATTACCAAGTTATTTTCCCATACGATTATTTAAACATGTGACAGCTAGAATGGTAAGTGTCTGATAACTTGATCCCCAAAGGAGAAAAATAGAGGTTTTTGCTGTATTAAGAGACAACCAATTGTGTAGGGGTAGCGTTGGAGTAAGGATGGTGGAATTAGAAAATCAAGAAGCAAGCTATTTTTTTCTATTTTTTCCCCCAAGGTCCATTTGTTTTGTTGTTTATTTTGAAAAAGAATCAAAGAGGGGAACTTGAATAAATATTAAATGATTAACATGTGAAAGTAATTGTTCTGTATTTGGAAATCCATTAAATTGTAAAATAAACTAGTGTGAAGTGCTAGAGGCAAATCTAAGTTACAGAAATCACTCAAAACTAAAAAAATAAGGATTAGAAGAATTTAAAATGTCTGTTAGAGATACCTTGCTTCAGAAAACAAGACAGTTCAACAAAGTACTTAACGTTGAAGCTTTTTTCTCACAATCAGTTGTTTCTGTATCTGTTCATTAGAGTGGAAGCTAAAATCAATACATTACTTCCTTTCTTTTGCAACAATCTTGACAGTTTCTTCTGTTTTTAATATAAACATTTTGCCTGCCTGTTTCTCATAAACAGACAAGAATTAAAAGATGATATTTTTAGGAGTTGAGCAGCCTCTAACTCCATGTGTATCAAAAATTAAAAACATGTTGAAATCAATACAAAAATATAATTAAGGGTTGAATACGTAACACAATTGTATGCACCAAGCACACTTTTACAAGTGAGCCAAGATAAATTTAGCAAAATATATCTGTAAAGGATGTTGAAAACTAACATTTTCACTCCCCCTACCCCAATTTTTAACTTCTGAAAACTACTCCAGGGGCATGTTTTCCTTATTGCTTCAAAATATCCAAATGTTTACATTTCTACCTTTGTTGCAGGTAGACCTTGTTTAGTGACCACAACTGGGAATGGCAACTCAGTTGTTAAGCAAAGCAGTTGCTGAGTGAAACCTTGATTGTGTTTACAATCTTACTTCAGTTTTTCTTTGCTCATAGACCTGCAAAAGTCATAAATGCAAGGATTGGTTGCAAAGTTACTTTTTCAGTACTATCATAACTGCAAATGGCTGTTAACAGCGACTGTGCATAATGGCTACTTGTATCGATTAAATACCTGATCCATGAGTCAATTCAGAGGATCAGTAAGCAGAGAAAGGTAGAAAGATGCTTCACTGAAGGCAAAGATTAATTTTTCTAGTCACCTATTGAACTGCTGTGCCCAAGCTTTAGTGCTGTTCTCTGAGTAGCAGAGTTCTCACACTCATCTACAGGTAGTCCTTGACTTACAACCATTTGGAAGTTACAATGGCACTGAAAAAAGTGACTTAGCATTTTTCACACAATCGTTGCAGCATCCCCATGGTCACATGATCAAAATTTGGGTGGTTGGCAACTGGCATGTATTTATGATGGTTGCTGTGTCCTAGAGTAGTTATGTGATCATTTCCTTTCTTTCTTTCTTTCTGTCT
>JAEANM010009728.1:0-16199 GCA_017656035.1 Myanophis thanlyinensis
CACCGCTATGTTATAAGTGTCTCAATTTGTTCGGTGAATATGTTGAAAAGTAGTATTTAAGTGTCACTTTCAAGTGTGTATAATACAAAATTTTCCTACACTTTTTTTTTCTATCGCAAAACGTAATCTATTTTGTGGATAACCCTCGTACTTTTGAGATTTATGAACAGCCAGCCTCTTACGCTCAATCCCACCCTACCTACCTCTATGATGGGAGGTTAGACATTTCCACCAAAAGAAGGCTCACAGCTCAGTGTACAGCCAAGTCTCCCCTCCTGGTTGGAGATCACCCTGTACGTATTGTGGGCCATATCTGGTTGTGGAAGATCTTCCAACTCCACAAAACTTTCCTCTGCTTGGTTTTCTCTGCACTGGAGGAAGAAGTGAGTAATTCCCACCTCTTGTCTTGACTGGACAAAGTCCTCTGTCTTGAGTCAATGATTCTGGACTAAGGAAAGCACCTTCCTTCCCCAAACTTTACCCTGGGTGTTTTTTTACGTAACCCCTTCTCCCTTTGTAGCCAGATAATCCTCCAACCCTGTCTAGAACCCGTTCTCTGAATTGTGCCAACGTTTGGTCATCGTTGTCTTTTCTTTCTGTCTTGCTCCGATTCGGAATCAGCTCAAACAGAGCAACAGTCCCCTGGGGCTTCTGGTGATGGACAGCCGGTCGGAAGAGGCATACCGGCAGTGCGGTGTTAAGGTTACAGCTGCCCTGGCTGATGCTTCCTGGGTTCCGTTCCAAGTGACAAAGCTTCAGATGGCGCGAGGAGAAGACGGCTACGGGTTCTTGATGAAAGAAGAAAACTCCAGCTCAGGAAAGAGGGGTGAGACATCTCCATTGCAGGCTCCCTTAAAGGGAGTCCTTGAACTTATCGCCATTCATTTAGTGTCCAATCCAAGTTACAACTTTGAAAAAAAAAAGGACTTATGACCGGTCCTTGTATGGATGACATCACAGCATCGCCATGTCACATGATCAACATTTGGAGGGACTGACAATCATCATGAGTTTAGAATAGAATAGAATAGAATAGAATAGAATAGAACAACAGTTGGAAGGGACCTTGGAGGTCTTCTAGTCTGACCCCCTGCTCAGGCAGGAAACCCTAGACCATTTCAGACAAAGGGTGGTCCAATCTCTTCTTAAAAACTTCCAGTGTTAATGACAGTTTATAATGGTTGCAGTATCCCAGGATGACCGCATTGCTTAGTCAAGGAGATTCTGGTCCCAACTGCGGTCATAATTCAAGGTCTCCTTGTATAACCTCTCCTAAAAATACAAATCAAGCGATTTTGGAGCATGAAGGAAAAGATGCTCAGCCTTTTTTCCTTCTGCTCTGCTCACTCTGCAGCGTTGCCTTCCGGCTTCCCAGGAAATGAGAATCAAGCCAACTTCTGCTCACAGTTTGCAGGTTACAAGATTGCAGCTATCTTGGCTTACTCCTGATAACCCGGCCATGTTGCCAAACACCCATCCATCCAGGCTAGGAGTTGACAGCCATATCCAGCAGACCTGAACCTGGCTGATGGGGGATGATGGGAGGTGGAACTCGTTCCTTTAGCAAATATCCAGTTTTCCTTCCAAGTAGATTTAGGCTGTTTTGTGAGAATATACTTATAAGTTGGGGATGGACAAAAACATTTCAACTCACTTCTTTTTTTTTTTTTTATAAAAAATTTATTAGATTTTCCAAAACAGACAAAAAAAAAACAAAACAATGTGTCTTTTTTTTTTGAGAACAGCAAGATCCCAAATTATCACTTCTCTATACAGAAATAAGCTCATGTTCATCTTTATGTTCTATTCCATATCTCATAACTATAACAACATTATCTCAATATTTTATCCCCTCCCCTACTTTTCTCAACCTTATTTTATCTATCTCATTTCTCTAAATTCAATTACATACAGTATCATTTTCAAAATATCCATATCTATTTAATCATTATATTTCAACTCACTTCTAAGCCAGTGTTGGCAACTGGAAGACGGGTGGACTTCAACTCCCAGAATTCTCAAGCCAGGCATGTTGGCCAAGCAAATCTGGGAGTTGAAGTCCACCCATCTTCAAAATGCCGAGATTGAGAAACATAGTTCTAGGCAGAAATGTTTTGGGCCAATTCATAAACCAGTGAGGGAAAAAGAGAGTTGGAACTACAGCATATCCTGGAGGAAATTCAGAACCGAGAGCCTGGAAGTTCTTAGCTATAATTTGTTAGAATAATTTTCACACATAGGCTGTTCTGTCTTTCCTATCTTTGACCTGCAGCTCAATTTTTGAGAGACTTGGATGCTGGGCTACCGGCTGAAAAGGCAGGGATGAGAGAAGGGGACTGCTTGTTGGCGGTAAACGGCGAGATTATCGAAGACCTTGACCACCAGGAAGTGGTGTCGAGGATCCGTTCCGACCACCAGCGGGTGACTCTCTTGGTCATCGACTCGGAAGGAAGCAAGTTCTACAATATGGTACCTAAGTCTTCTTTTCTAGCAACTCCTGCCAGAAAAATGAGAAGATGGAGGATGACAACAGGCAGAAATCAATTTGGGATATTTTTTTTTATCCAGATAATCTGTAAACCGTTTACTTCAAAACAGGTCATCCTCAATTGACGAGCATAATCAGGACCAGAATTTTGTGGGCTAACCAAACTGGTTATTAAGTGGAGTCATGCCTGACTTTAAGACCTTTTTTTTCCCAAGGATGTTAAGAGAATCGATGCGGTTCTTAGAGTGAATTGTGTGGTTGTTAAGTGAATCTGGCTTCCCCCATTCATGTGGCTTGGTCAGAAGCTTCCTAGGAAGATCCCCAATGGCAACATGAAACTTGTAAATTCATCCCAAAACTGCTTTTTCAGGAGGCACCTCGATTTCCCTTGGTTTTTCTTTGAAGACATTTCATTTCTCTTCGGATCTGACTGAACTTCTACCTGACTGATCCATTCCCCACCATTCTGCCAGAGCTGAAGAATCTTCTTGGATGAGAAGCGAAACGCCTTCAAAGAAAAACCAAGGGAAGTCCAGTTACCTCTTGGAAAAAAAAAAAAAAGCACCTTTAGGGCAAACATAACCTGGATGAATGATTGAGAATCTCCATAGACTCTCATGCTGCTTTTACCAACTACCCAAATTTTGATCATCTGACTGTGGGGATGCTGAACCAAATCTGAGTAAGTCACTTTTTTTCAACTTTTGGATGATGCACAAATGGTTGCAATTCAAGGCCTGCTTTGGGGGTGGCGTTTCTTCCACATTGAGGGTGGGAGAGTGAAGAAATCCTATCGTTCTCCATTAAACTACAATTCAGTAGGATGCTCTGAGCAGACAGGCCAACTGGTATCGCCCCCGGAGATTCGGACCATCACGGACCTGCAGACCTTCCGGCATGCATTAAAAAACCATTTATTTCAACAAGCCGGTCTGGCCTAACTCTTAGCGGTGTTTTAAATTTTAAATTTATTTATTGGATTTTTAATTGGTTAATGGTTTTAAATATTTTACTCTTTTATAATTCGGTTTGTGGCCATTGATTTAATTTATTCTTAATTGTATTTTAACTTTTATATGTTCGGTTGTTAGATTGGCTGTACACCGCCCCGAGTCCTTCGGGAGGGGGGCGATAGATAAATTCTGTAATAAAAATTAAAAAAAATGATGCACATGGACAGTGCGTTGATGAAAGTGTGGGGATACTTAATTAAGACAGGTTAGATTTGATTTCACCCCATGATACAAAATAGAATTTTAATTCTAGGTCGTATTAGGAATGTACCGATTGATTTCTTGACAATATGCCAATTCTTGACTTGGGTCTACATTCCAGGTTGGAGTATCTCCTTTAGTCTTCTATGATGATGAAGACTTCCCATCGAGCTTTCTAATTACCCGTGGTTCTAATTCTCCGGGCATCTTTCAGGAACAAAGCTGGCCGTCCCCTTTGATACCATGTCACTGTCAACTCTCTAGCAATCCAATGCCACTTGGCCAACCTGACCCTACCCCATGGACCTTCACCAGAGAGGTAAGAAGTCCTAGAAGAGAATAACAGAACCAGAAAGGACTTTAGAGGTCTTCTAATCCAACCCCTTGTTCAAGCAGGAAAACCCTATTCCATTTCAGATGAATGGTGGTCCAGTCTCTTTTTATAAACCTCCAATGTTGGGGCACCCACAATTTTGGGAGGCAAGCTGTTCCACTGATTGTTCTCACTGTTAGGAAATTCCTTCTTAGTTCTAGGTTGGTTCTCTCCTTGATTAGTTTCCATCCATTGCTTCTTGTCCTGCCCTTAGATGCTTTGGAGAATAGGTTGAGTGCCTCTTTTTTGGGGCAGCACCTCAAATATTGGAACGCTGCTATCATGTCACCCCTGGTCCTTCTTTCCGTTAAACTAGACATGCCCAATTCCTACAACCATTCTTCTCAAGTCTCAATTTTCTATGAAGTCAATGACTTGACTTTCTCCAGCCCAACATCACCTCTTGCATTTTGGGGAGAGGCCACCAAAGTGGGATTTGTTCAATGTTACATTTCTTTTTCTGGGATCATCTATGGAAATGCGACCTAGCTTCTCCTTGTTTCACACAGGACTGTGATGGGTTCAGCCAGGTATTCTAGAGACGGCTCCTTGGACTCCGTGGGGAAAAAGTGAGCACCTTTGCACACCCTTGCAGAATGGCAAATTGATCTCATCACCCCAGACCAACTTTTCCAATCCCTCTTCTGCCTTCCTTGTCAATCTGCCTCTGCACTCAAATGATTCCTGAAGAACCTGACAAGCAGGCTGAAGATTCAAAGCAGAGCATGGTCAGAGACGGAATACGATGAGTCAGGGCCATTTTGGGTAGGATTAAATAAGGATCAAGATGCTGGAAATAATTGCAATTCAAGGACAGCCCTCATTCATTGCATTTTGTGGAAGAGAAGCTGATACGGAGGCCCTATCTGGATGTGAGACCATCTCTACTTGATTCCTACCAGTGGAATGAAGATGAAGACCGTTGATCACTTCCTTCAGACTCTTTTTTCCTCCGTCAAAATAATCCTTCTATTGCAAGGTCTCCAACCTTGATCGCTTTCAAGACTTGTGGATTTTTAACTCCCAGAATTCCCCAGCCAGCCATGCAACTCCTAGAATTCCATGTGCTGCCTGGGGAATTCTGGGAATTGAAGTCCACAAGTCTTAAAGTTGCTGAGGTTGGAGTTCCCTGCTCTACTGGAATCAATCAAACCAAGCATTGGACTTCCTTTAATCTTCTTCTGACAATCAACCCATCAATTTTGCATAAAACAGACTGTGAAGATTGGCAGAAGATGAGAGAGGGGCTGCCAATCTTAGAGCTCCCTCTCCAAGATTTTTTTCTGTGTTCTGTTCTTGGCCTACACTCTGATGAGTAGAGGATTAGGACCTCAGCTATGTTAAAAGGGAATTAATGTGTTGTGAAACAGAAAACTGAAAGAGATAATAGACTGACTGATCTAGAATTTCCTTCCTTCCTTCCTTCCTTCTGCCTAAGAATGGAGTTTGTTAATGATGGAAAGTATTTTTCACATACCTAAAGACTGGATTGTTTGGATCCACCCATCACACTCTAAACCATAGTTTACTTTAATAGCAGTTTGTTGCAAGGCACAGAGACCAGTTTCACACACGACACTAAACCAGCTCAAATAAACCACACTGTGTTTTCATGCATCGGGTGAGTTGCTGAGCGATGTTGATGAATAGCTCCATATTTTATTGTGTGGAACCCTTGGTGCTCTCCGGGCTTGGCTGTTTTCTTGCAGACATTTCATGACCCAACTAGGGAACATCATCAGTGCTGGAAGGGGGAGGACTCTATTCTCTGTTTATACACAGATGGCTTGCTGTGTCAGTGTTGGTGTGAGTGGCCTTGATGGTTCCTTGATTAGGCTGTTGTTTGCTGTTGGCTTGTTTATCTGAGTCGGTAGCTCCCTAATTGGGTTGTCGTTTGTGGCTTGGTTGTCAGTCTAGTGTTAATCTTTGATGTTAATCTCTTTTTATCTGGGTGTTGGTTACTGGCAAGGAGGAGTTTTGATCTCTTCATTTCCTTTTGGGTTTTCTGATTGGTGTGTAGATGTGTTTATCTCCATGTGTCTGTTGATGGCTGATTGGTAACAGAACGTCTGCAAGAAAACCACCATGCTCAGAGACCACCAAGGACCCCCACAGCTCAACCTTGAGCTACAAATATTCCCTTCTAACAGTACATTTCAATGCCCGTGCCAACATGAAACCCCCGGGAGGATAAGGAGACAAACCTTAGCTCTACTTAAATGCTGCTTCAAATCTCCAATGGGTTAAGTCCAAACTCCCTTAGCATATTCTTATATTCAGAATGGATGAGGGTCGCCTCCGTCTCCCAGCCCAGTTTGGTGGCTTGTAGCTTGGAAAGCACCTGATCCAAGCTATCCTGTTAAAAGGAAGTGAGAATGGGGAGAGGATGAGAGTGCCGAAACAGGATGTGGGATCCCTGGCTGAGCGTTCAAAGGGCAGAGGGAAAGAGCCATGTTGGTTTATTGGCAGTCATGCTACCTGAGAACTTCCCCATTTGAAAATGCCTTTGGGGAGCCAAAGGGCTCATTTGTGGTCCAAGCAGACATGCCAAGCGATGAAAGGAAAGATCCAAATGACACTGAACGCTTTTCCAGGTATCAGGGTTTAAAGAGAATCAAAAAACCCCACAGACCAACAAACCAGTTCCTCCACTTGGACAGGGTGATGCGATGAAGAACCTTGCCCAATACTTTTGACTAGTGTCATGCTCAACCTATAACCCACAGAAGCACCTACAGCGTTGAGCATAGTTTAACATGAGCAATTGTGAGAATATTCACCTCTCTCTCTCTCTCTCTCTTTCTCTTTCGCCCTTTCCTGAAACTTTGCTAATGAGCAATGCTGAACATTTGGTCCCCTCCCCTTATGTTCTTGGCTGGGACCCGAATTGATGTCCTTTCCATCCCCGACTCACGTGAAGGAATCTTTCGCATTCCTTCTCCATCGCCTCAGCCTTCTGCTGCATCTCAGCCACAGCTTTCTCCTTCTCCTCTGAGATCTTTGCTCGGTCCTCTTCGCTCCGCTGCAGAGTTTTTTGGCAGGCAGCTGCCGAGGACAAATGAAGAGGGTTGGGGGATAGTGGTGGGCAATTATGGCTCCTTCATGACTCGTAGACTTCAACTCCCAGAATTCCTGAGCCAGCATTCTGGGAGTTGAAGTCCACGAGTCATGAAGGAGCCATAATTGCCCACCCGTGGGATATTGGGACAGAGATTGAGGTGAGGAAAAGCGGAAGAGACTTGAGCTGATGGTTGGCTGGGGGATTCTGGGAGTTGAAGTCCAGACACATTAAAAGTTGCTTAAGGTTGAGGGACAGTGTTCTAGTCAACTCCATCCTTCCAGATGATGTCCATACCGGGCTCAAATGTTGGACCAGGTTCTCAGGGCATGACTAGCTGGGGGATTCTGGGAGTTGAAGTCCAAACATGTTAAAAGTTGCTTAAGGTTGAGGGACAGTGCTCTAGTCAACTCCATCCCTCCAGATGATGTCCATACCGGGCTCAAATGTTGGACCAGGTTCTCAGGGCATGACTGGCTGGGGGATTCTGGGAGTTGAAGTCCACACAACTTCAAGTTGTCAAGCTGGGAAACGCTACCCTAGGGCCTTCAGGACTTGGGAGGTGAAGATATCCCAAGATTGGGGATACTTCAAACATTTTGCAGATAAGAACAGTGATAAATCATTTCCCTAATGTTGCTAGGAAGGCTTGACAGGTGGAAATCAAATACTGTATGTACGGGGTTTTTTTTTAAATAGCAAATGGGGGCAAAACCTGGACTTCCATTCCTAGGGATGACATCCTAGTCTGATGCATTCATCTCAAATTATTGTTGTTGTTATTATTATTATTATTATTTTGCAATAAATAGGTTCAGAATATCTTCTTCATCTTAGCTGGGGAGGAAGGGCCCACGTGATTAGCTCTGCTGCCTCCTCCCTGAACCAAATTGCATGGAGAGACTTCTTCCATTACTGCTTTCTCAGCAGAAGAAAAACCACAGAAGAAATTTCTTCTGCCTGAAGAAATCCCAAGTTCTGCAGTGGGGAAACATTTTGCAACCGCAATCCTCATTTGGTTAGGGTCTATACTGGTGGCCTTTGACTTACAACAGTTCCTTTAGTGACCGTTGCAAGGTTAGAACGGTACTGAAAAAAGTGGCTTATAACCATTTTTCACTGTTACAACACCGTTGCAGCGTCCGCCCTCATCACGCGATCAACATTCAAAGGCTTGGCAACTGGCATGTACTTATGACGGTTGCAGTGTCCTGGGGTCACGTGATCCCCACACACCCCCTGGCCCTTTTGCGACTTTCCGACGAGCAGTCGGTGCGCAAGCCAGGTTCCCTTAACAACCGGGTTACTAACTTGTCAACGGTAGTGATACACTTAACCACCGAGGCAAGAAAGTTCGTAAAAATGGCGCAAAACTCATTTCACAAACGTTCACCAACAGAAATTTGGGGCTTTAGTGTGGTCATAAGTCGAGGACCACCTGTATTCTTAAGACTTTGCATAGAACCATCCCTGGGAGAAAAACGCCACATTCCAACTTCCATCTGCTCATCACGTTTAAAAGATGCAAGGAAGTGGCTGCAGCTAATTTCTTTGGTTTCGTCCCAGTCCTGAAACAGCAACCTTGAATGGCCACAGCCCCTCTGAGTAACCTTTTTGGAAGCAAGGCCAAACATTTGCATGGTAAATACCAAGCTGTTCTTGCAGGTGCTGCTTTTCAGCTTCCAAACGCTGTATCTGGCTGTCGGTCTGGCGCTGAAACTGCTGATACTGACGGATCATCTCTGAAAGGGAGTGAAGAAACGGAAGTGGCATCAAGAGGAAAGGAGGAACCCTTAGTTACCCCTGGATTCTTAGATGCTATTTTTGTAGCGCCCAAGCGTGATCCTGGAGGGTACAGTAATAGCAATAACACTTATATACCGCTTCACAGTGCTTTACAGCCCTCTCTAAGCGGTTTACAGAGTCAGCATATGGCCCCCAAACAATCTGGGTCCTTGTTTTACTGACCTCGGAAGGATGGAAGGCTGAGTCAACCTTGAGCTGGTCAGAATCGAACTCCTGGCTGTGGGCAGAGTTAGCTTGCAATAATCATAACAACGGCAACAGCAGTAGCACTTATATACCGCTTCACAGTGCTTTACATTTCTAAGTGCAATTTCACAGTGCAACACAGTTCTAAGCATTTTACAGAGTCAGCCTATTGCCCTCGACAATCTGGGTCCTCATTTTACCGACCTTGGGAGGACGTAAGGCTGAGTCGAACTTGAGCCTGGTGGGATTCGAACTGCCAAATTGCAGGCAGCAGAAGTAGCCCGCAGTACTGCACTCTAGCCACTGCACCACCGTGGCTCAGTGTATGTTAAGTTACGTTAGTAAGCTAAACGGACAGGACCTACAAAGGCACAGAGGTTGGGCTGAAGGCAAAATTGGGGTATCCGAGAAGAGCCAAGCATCCTACAGAAGGAAATTTCGGTGGGAGTTTTATTTTCTGCAGCTGTTTTGGGCTGATGGTATGTATGGAGAAGAGTCCCGCCCACTCCCCCACTCCCCCCCCCCCCAAATAACCTTCATAAATATCCTTTTTGTCTTTTTGGGCTTTCTCCAGGTCTCTCTCCAGTTCTGTCAGCCTCTGCCTGAATTCTCCCCTGTCAATCATTGCTTGTTTGGCCAGGTCTCTCTGGAGAACTGCAAGGCAAAAGGACACAGAAGAAGCCATGTCACTGTTCGGTCTCATCTCGTGTCAGAAACGCAGGAACTATGTAGAAAGGGAGAAATTATGGATTGAAATGTTTTTTTATTTATTTAACCGCTTTAAAAAATATATAGATTTATACAGTTCTTGCCCAGTACCAGGCCACAATAATGGCAAATATATTTCCAACCAGCAAGTCATTCTGTGTGCATGTCGGTCCCACTGTAGAAGATGGGTAGTTGTTTGAACAGTGCTACATTTGCAGCAAATATTTTTTAAATAATTTTTTAATTTTTTTTTAAAACAAACATACAAAGAAAAAACATAAAAAACATAAAAAACATATAAACCTAAAAAACACCATCCAATTCTACGCTTACAGTGTGTCACTTGGTTACAAAAGAAAATATTTTTTGTGCCAATCTTTCATAGTCTTCACTTGTAACTATATTATAAATTATTTTATTTATCTAATATATATTCATATCTCACCAAATAATATTCTTTTGACTGATCTATTATTCCATCATTTTTATATGAGATAATTGTCAATATTTAAAATTCCATGTTCAACCAATGGTTATCTATTTTTATATTTACAATCTATATCCTTATCTTAATCTTATTTATATTAAAAAACATTAATATATTTCAATAACTATATCTTTCCATCTAACCACTGGTAAAATAAATCCCATACTCTATAAAATTGTTTATCCTCTTGTTCTCTAATTTCAAATGTCAGTTTACTCATTTCTGCACAATAAACTATTGTGGACCACGGATTCACTTAATGGCCATCCCGCTTGCTGCAAAAAAAGTGGTAAAATCGGGCTGGTCACACCATGACCTGCCTAACAACTGGCATGGCCATAAATCCAGGGTCAATTGCGCTCTCTGTTTTCCACATCCTCGCACAACTCTCACCCATTTGTTGCTTGAGCAGGTCAGCCTCCGGCGAGGACTTTCTCTGCCTCGCCTCACCTGGAAGGGAGAAGAGATACTGAAGAAATGGGAAGGACTGAGTTCCTTATGCTGGGTATCTAAGTCAACCTTAGAAGCTTTAGAAAATACCTCCAGGAAGGCATTTCATCGAATCATAGCATCGGTCGGACACCTGGTAGCAAGAGCTGGAAATACCAGTGTTAGGAAGAATCATAAGACACACACATATCCTCTTTATTTCCATACCCCCAGAGAAAGCAAATAAAAACCATCCATTGAAGACAAAGCAATCCTTGCCTCCCAGGCAGAATGGCCACCAGTAACCCCAGTTAGGAGGCTGAGACAGGCTGAATGGGCAGGATTAAGGATTAAGACAGTAAACGCAAAGCCACATAGAATTTATATTCCCAATCTTCCCCCAAGGTTAGCCTTGACCTTGAACACAACTCAGAAAACCAAATAGGGACAATATTTGGAATACAGAATCTAATCAAATAAAAGCACCTCAATTTCAAAGGTACAATACAATGGTATAAAAATCACTCTGCTCCCCCATGCCAGGCTGTCAGCTTGTCCCAGAACCGATGCCGAGTCACTTCGCTTCCGATTCCTAAATAAATGGAGACCTCCTTTTCCTGCAGCTTGCCTCCAAATTCATTGGCTCCTGCGTCTTTCTCCCAGCTTGGAACCGGACCGGATTTTCCTTGCAACAATTGAGAACCTCTAACAGACTAAGAGGGATGGGATGCAGGAAAAATGGCTAATATTATCCCATTTCCTCAAAGTTACGCATTATTATTTCAGGGCTCAACATTACGGGAAGGATGAGACGTTGGACATAGAAACATATTTTAATGAGTCTTTTGAATAACTTCTCTAACATCTTTTCTTCCTTCAGAGTGAAAAATTTCAAATTCAAGTTGAAGGCTAATGCATCCCATTTTTTTCCCCAGTGACACCTGACCAAAAATATAATTTTAAGCTAAGTCAGATGTTTTTGTAGAGAACTTTTAACAAACAGCCTTGCATCCAAGCATCCGAAATAAGTAATTGTTTGGTGTTGGTTCTGATTTAATTTCCTCCCGCTCGCTGCAAAAGTTTGGTTGGTATTTTAGTTATAATACTTTCTATGGAAGGAATAAGAAGGAAAAACTCTGCCTGCTGTGCAAACCTGGGATTGTTTGCACGGCTGCAGCAAACTTTACCTACAGCGGCTGACTTTTGCTTCCTTGTTTTTTTCACTTCACTTTTCTTCGGAAGTGGCATTCTTAAGAAGGCTCAGCCTGTGCAACCTGCCCAATTTTCTGCAGAAATTCACGCTCCTCAACTGCACTCAGCCTTCAACCGGTGCAGCAGTCCAGATATGCCTCTCATACACCTGGTAGAAAAAACAACGACAACGAGGGAGTCTTTGCGGGTGGCAGGTTGTTCCCACTGTAAAAATTGCAAATGTTTGATTTAGCGACACCAGAAGCACCCAATGTGCGAAGTGCTCGAAAAGCGGCTGGATTTTAGCATGCCCCAACCTGGCATCCAAGTTGTGTGTGTGTGTGTTTTTTCTGTGTTGCATGGCAACAACCCTCCTTGGCTGCCATGGTGACCAAGGAAAGCTTAGCCTAAAAAAAAAAAAAAAAAAGGAGTTCAATGCACAGCAGCATTGAACTGATCAGCAAAGAAAGGATTTTGAGGTTTGGCCCACATGTTTTGTTTTTGAATCTTTCTTCCATTTTTTGCAGGGTGGGGGGAAGAAAAAGGCAACCCATTAAACTGAGACAGCACAACCAGATTCTGTCTTCTGGGGCTGACGCGCGTAGCCTGATTTTTAAATTCACCCCCTCGCTCTTGGCTTGTTCCAATTTTCTGCCCGGAAGTGTTGAAAATCTGCACACAGTTTGGGGTCATTGTGTTGGCCCTACTACCAAAGGTCCTCTCCACAGCAGAGCCCAGCAGATCTGTAGGACTTGATGAGACCCAGGAAATCCTCAAGATGTAAAGTTAAGCGGAGAAATTCAGGGAGGTTCTTTTTTGAGGTTGGATGGATGGTTTGACCAAAAAAAAGCTCCTTGCCAGATGCAATCTTCCCTGCTGTTTGTGTGTGGTTGTGTGCAGGTATTCCTAGACCACAATCAACCAGATGATTGCTAAGTGACTCTACCCAATTTTACGACTATTCTTTTTATTGCTGCAACTATTAAATGAATCATGTGGTGGTTATCTCTACTGGCTTTGTCGTCTCTAGAGATATCCTCAGTCCTCCAGGTCACAGTTGTCCCAGAGGTACTTTTTCAGGAGGAAAACTGGACTTTCTGTTTGTTTTTTCCCCCTTTTGAAGACGTTTCGCTTCTCATCCAAGAAATTTCTTCAGCTCTGAGATTCCCCACTGTCCTGTCAGAGCTGAAGAAGCTTCTAGGATGAGAAGCGAAACGTCTTCAAAGGAAAAAAAACAAGAAAGTCTTGAAAAAAAAAAGTATCTCCGGGACCTTCTGGCTTTGCTCATTGGGAATCGAGTGAGAAGATCACGAAGGGTTATTATTACCCAATTCCGGGACGCTGCAGCCTTTGCAAATATAAGCCTGTTGTATGAAAGCGCCTGGATTTTGGTCACGTGACTGACTGGTCATGTGACTGTGGGGGGAATGCTGCAGTGGTCATAAGTGCGAGGACCGTTAAGTCAATGCATTTTTTTTTTTTGAAATCCCCAGGCTGAAGTCAAGAGATTTCACTTAGATCTCTTTGCTTTTTACACACACGCACACACACACAATTATATAACCCAATTATGAGATGGAGCAATGCTGCTTCCACTTCCATCTTTCAGCCCCAACCCAGGAGCCAAAAACAAACAGTTTTTGTGTTGAATTTATGTTTTAGAAATGAAGGGGAGAGTAGCATACATTTATTTGAAGCTATTTAGCTCTCTCATCAGCTAGCCACACACCCTTCTGGGATTCGAACTGGGGGCTACTTCCATATTAGGTAAACATAAAACTCAACAACTGTATAACATGTTGATATTTTATTTTTTTCCACCAGTGTTAACAATCCCCTTCACTCAACAGAAGACTTGGAGAGTTCACAAACGTTCACCGGGCTTCCTGGTTTTCAATCTCGAGAAGTCTTATATAAAAGTCCCTTTCTCTCGAAGCCACCCGTGATTTCTAGAGAACGACGACCTCTTTTCCTCGAGCATTTGAGTTGAACTGACCACTTCTCTTTCTCCCAAATCTTTTGTTTGTTATTTATTTATTAGCATTTGTCAAACCACAACAATACCAAACTATCTAAAATTTTCTCCATTTGCTTTACACCCAGGATGGTTTCTAAACCCGATTTTCTTCGCTTGGATCACTTCCTCTTGATTGTCAGAAAGAAGGCCGATGAAGATATTTCGTCAGTCCAAAACCTCTCCCGGCGCCTTCAGTTCTCTTTTTTGCTCGCTTTACTTCTGCTTCACCAGCCACTTCCATATTCCCCTTGCATTTTTCTGTTCCTTTGTCAGAAGGAAGCGTGACTTCTCCAGGTTTTTATAAAATTTGCAAAGGATTTGAGTCCAAGGCAGCTTCCCCCACCTCTGGAGCCCCAAAGCCACACTGGCTGGGGATGATGGGGATTATTTCCCCAGTCCATCTGGAGAAACAGGACAAGAGGCTGATGTTAGAAAGAAAAAAACCAAGTCACACTGCATCTTCCCTGTGCCTTCTAGTTACCAGCCGGCTGATTCAGAATTAAAACCCAAAGAAGTAATTTGATTTCTGCCATTATACATTTTTTATAGACTGGCAAGGAAATAGCTCTGCATTAGGCCAGTAAATTGCATAACTGCACTTTTCTACGCTTAGTTGCTCAAACCTGCAGCAGCTAGTGTTACAGAAGCCGGGTTGCCCAACCTCAGCATGGCATCGCGAGCTTCACTGCGCAGTATTGCGCATGCCTTCCGCGTCCGCTCTCAAGGCGCACGCGCAATCAGCTCTGTGGCGCACCAAAAGGCATTTAAAGACACAGGGCGGGGCGTGGCTATGCTAATCCGATGCCGGGTGGGCGCGGACAGAGCGAGCATTGATGCTCTTGTCCTGCCTGGAATGGGAGTGCCGCCTTCTTTGGTGCCCTTCGGAAAGGAAATAAACGGTCAGCACAATCGGACGGAGGCCATTTAAAGCCCGGCTTCATTCCGCTGCCGAGCCAGCGCCGCTCTTAGGTGAAGAGAAAGAGAAAGGTGGGGCGCCCCGCCCCCTAGCTTCCAGGGACCAATCAGAAAACGGCTTTTCCTAGGGAGGGGAAGGCGTTCTCGAAACGTTGGACCAATCAGAGCCGGGTTCCCCGCCCGATTGGGGGGGACGTTGTGGGCGGGCCAATGGCAGAGCGCCGCCCCTCGCGGAGGCTCGCGCAGCGCCCGCTTTCTCCCCTCTCCTCCGCCCCCTCCCCACTCCTCTCCGTCCGCCCAGCAGCCAATCAGGAGGCTCCGCCCGGAGAGGCTCGCGCGGGCGCGCATGCGCCGCAGCCCTTCCTGCCCTGGCTGCCCCCCGCCCCTCCCCACTTCCCTTTTCTTCGTCAGTCGGGCGCGTCCCCGGCGCTCGTGGAGCCGCTTCCCTCAGCCCGGCCCGAGCCGCTGCCCGAGCCGGGGCTCCGCGGCCCCCTCAGGGACGGGAAAGGAGCCGCCCGAGCTCCCTCAGCCCGCTCGAGGAGCCCGGCGGGGGTCGCCTCCCCACCCCCCTCATGGCGGCCCCTCTGAAGAAGGGCCCCGGGGGCCTCATCGGCCTCATGAAGGACGCCTTCCAGCCCCACCACCACCACCTCGGCCCCCACCAGCCCGGCACCGTGGACAAGAAGATGGTCGAGAAGTGCTGGAAGCTGATGGACAAGGTGAGGGAAGCGAGGAGGGGGCTGGGATCCCCCCTCCCCCTCCCCCACGCCCTTTGACCGCCCCCCTCGCCCCCCCACCCCCAGCCCCCAGGCTCGGACCCTGGCAGGTGGGAAAGGCTGCCAAGCGTGGCCGGAGGGGGGTGGGTGGGTGGGTGGGTGGGGGGGTGAGGGCAGGGTCCGGGTGGGGGGGGGGCTTCTGAGCAGGAGGGGAGGGGGGGCAAGCAAGCAAGCAAAGGACTGTCCTTCCATCTTCCCCCCCCCCCCGCAAAAAAGGGGTGCGGTGGGGAATTATTTTAAGGGAAGCAGCGTCGGGAGTGGGTGGGGGTGGCTGAGTGCAGCTCCTGGAGCATTTTTGGAGACTCCTGTAAGTTAGGTAAGATAACTTTATTGTCAATTTTAAATGCCAGTGCACCTGCCCACATTAAAAATGAAATTCTGTTACCTGCTCTCAAGATACATCTATATATCTATATCTAAATATCTATATATTTATATATCTACCCAAACATGTACACAACACACATCTACACATGATATATACATAAATATATATCTGCACCATCCGTATACATACATACGGTGTGTGTGTGTATGTATGTATATGTATG
>JAEANM010009729.1:0-12467 GCA_017656035.1 Myanophis thanlyinensis
GTTTTATTGGCTGTGCACCGCCCCGAGTCCCTAGGGAGAGGGGGTGGTATATAAATCAAATAAATAAATAAATAAATCCTGCCGCAAACACACCACCGGCTCTGTCTCAACTCCACCAGCCCAGCAAACCCCCCCAACTCACCAGGAGTCCACCAGGTCGGTGAGTAGTTTTTTTAAATAAATTGAGCCATTTGCTCCTCCTGTTCTAAAACTTTTGGTTTTGGTTTCAGCTTGGCAGGAGCTGCAAACGAAATAGAAAAAAATTATATTTCTTTATATAGAAAGAATGCAGTTATTATGAAAATCTGAAAAGAGATTTATGCATATTTGGATGAAATTGCAGTCCTATCTATAATTAGGAGAACCAGTAACACACATGGTCCTTCTTTGGGCAAATGCTTATTGCTCCCTTATAGAGTTTTGTGCTCAACTCTAACCATATTTTTCAGCAGCCAGGTAGTCAAGCTTATAGGACTTTTATTCCATTCATGTCCCCCACTTATGCACAAGCGAATGTCTCTATATGGCTTCTATTAAATATATTAGGAAATGAAAAGATCATTTTGGCTTACACCAGAATAATGGGTTCAGATGGAAATTTGGATAGAGTAAATGCAAAGCACTTTGCTATTTCAGCAAAAAACAAAAATCAATTTGCAAAGTATGAACTTTTCTGAGACAGAAATAGGTGTGTTTGATGTTCTTTCAGGATACTCAGTATGATATGGATGTAGGACCAATGCAGGAATTTAACATTTTCATTCTAGAAAATATTTTTTTCTTTTTAAAAACACAGAACATCTAAAAATTATACTTCCCCTACTTTCTAAGTTTCCTTCTGTAAATGGCATGCACAGCAAGTAGATTTCAAAAAGACACTCTATGATGAAATTATGCACCTAACCTATAATTAAAAATACAGAATCTTTGGATTGTGGGATGGAGACTGGGAATGAGAGGTGCAAAGTGGGAAAGGCATCTGGGACTACAAACTATAGCAACCTTGTAATTAAAAGTGTGTGTGTGTAGCCCCCCCCCCCCCTTAAAGGCAAGACTGATATGGACTCTTCCCCAAAGATATTAAAAAGTGGTGAGCCTCTCTGCTAAATTATTATAATTGCATAACTTCAGGTTTTATAAAATACAGTGGACAATAACAATTTAATAATTCTCCAATGTTTAATTCATCAATCTATTGCTTTGACTTTTAAGTGAGGGCTGCCACCTCCTAACTCCCATTGTTCTTTCTTCTCTTGCATTTTCAAAATGCAATTGAATATTACACTATACAACTGGAGATAATTGCAACAGTCTGAAACTGATGAAATACAAAACAAAGCTGTACTGTGTTTGTATACCTAAACATCTGTATATTTCAAATTATCTATGTTGTACTTCTTCCTTTCCTTCCTTCTTTTCTTTTGTTTATCCAATGTGATTTGGGGGTGGGGAGTGTTCTAAGCTTTAAAGCACAGCAACAAAATTTGTATAAATGCAACAGGTTAACCTTTCCATATGAAAATACCCTCTCTCTGCTTTTGATTTTGCTCCTATCAGTTGCAAATTCACTGTGAAGTAAAGGGCTATAGACTTGGTCTACATCAAAGAAATACACTGTTTATTCAAAATGTTATAGCTTGTAAGTTCTGACCTGTGTGAAAGTAGAAATTACTTTGTAAGTCAGGGTTCTCATTACTGTGTATGTTAATATTTTTATAATTCCCCAATTTAATTCTGCCCTTTTTCCTGTTCTGTTTAACCTTCACAGCAATCCTGTAGAGTAGGTTCAACAGTAAATGGATCATTCCTGAGCTCTATGTCTCAAGTAACATTTAAACCTGACTCTCTTCACTTCTATTCTCATCCTTTTTGGTTCAGTCCTTTTCTGTGCCCAATAAAAGTATAGCTTAATCATCTCCAATGACTAAGTAAACAATAAGAGCAAATAATGTAGGACATTATTCTTATTTAAAATGTTCTGAAAGTCAATCACAACTATTTCCCACTAGCTTCCTTGGAAATATCTTGGCTTTCTATCACTCCAGGAAAGGTTCTGTGAACCTACAAAGTCTCTTGCAGATCTGTTGAATAGAAAGCTTTCATTGAGATGGATTGGTTGTGAAACGTGAGGGATGTATTGAAGTACACTGTCCTTAAAAAAGAGAGTTGGAGGGAGAGAAAAGAGAAGACAAGCATGCTATTTGCCAAATGGAAGAGACTCAAATTATGCTCAGCTGGTTTAGTTCACACTGTGACCCAGCCTGGCTTCCTGCTATTCAGATGTGTTACTTCTTTTTTCCAGTAATGGCCTGTGGCACTCAGCCAGGGAACATTATTAATTTCAGAAGTGGCCTGACAGTAAAACCACAGCAAAACGGGAGGAAGTAGCAGGGAGGCCATCTGTTGGTTTCGGCAGAACAGTAGGGGCTGAACTCTATAGGCTCAAATGAAGAAAGCAGATTAATAATCCACAGCGAGGAAACAGTGCTAAATTTATCCACAGAGCATATTAAAAAAAAGTGAGATGCAGCTGGACAGGAAATTGCTGGAGCAGCTTAAATTTGGGGGGGTGGGGTTGAATGACACCAGACAGAGACGGCAAAGGAAACCTTCAGTCCTAATCAGAGTTTTTCCAGAGGGATGATTACAGATCCAAAGGCATTGTGTGATTTCACATTTGTAGAAAGAAAAGGAAGAACAAAAAGGTTAATGTAGATGGCCATTCTTGTTGCTGGGTTCTACACATTCACCTAGGGAAATTTTTTTTAAAAAACTTTTGAATCCAATCATTAAAGCAAGGCATTCTGTGACTTATTTTGTTTATATTTGCTTCTGTGAAATAAACTTATCCCACCATTGATGTTGTAGATGCTTTTTCCATTCAGTTTCAAGTAGCTTAACTATCATTTTTTGTTCAGGATTTGGGGCTGAAATAAACAGGAAGTTCTGGTGCAAAATGTTTTCATGGTTTTAATTTTGGTTGACTTGTGTCTCTAGAAAGGGAAGCAATTTAATTGAAGAATCTTGCTGCTGAGACATTGGTTGCACATGGTCTGCTTTCTCGCTCTGTTTTAATTTTTGCTATCTAGCTTTTGCTATGTCATCAATTTACTACTTGGTCTAAGTGGTATGTAAATTGCTTTACGTAAGATACTGAACAAATTTATACGAAATTTGTATCCCATGGAAAGTAATTTCACAGAATCCATCAATTAACATCTTGTTTTGTAAAGCCAGTCAGATGCTTAGAAAGCCTTAAAATTACACTTGAAGAACTTTGGTAAGGTCCAGTATTATTTGTCATTCAAATTCAAACAAGGAAGATTATATAATAATCATAGCTAATAACTATTTCCCACATCCATTAATTTATCTCCATCTTTTATGCCATTGTTTGCCTCATTTTATGATAGAAAAATCCTGCATACTTGTATATTCTATAAAGAAATGCCTTGTTTTGTTTAATTGGATGCAATTTCCTGAAAATCAGCTGCTGTAATAATGAATAATACTTTAGTAAGCTTATGTGCTACCCAGCTCCTATAGTGAAATGAGTTTACAAATTACAAAAAATATTTGAAACCAGAAAACAACACAAAGCAAAAAACAGAGCAAAGATGGCAGAGATTATGCATCCAAATGGTAATAAAGAAAAAGAATACAAGGATTTAATAATACTCATCAAAAGCCTGGGTGAAGATCATTGTCCAGATACTCAACAGCCTTATGTGTTCAGCATTGAGCCAAAAGATATAATTAGGTATCATCAGCATACAGATGATATTGAACCCTAAACAATGGATGGCCTCACCCAGCAGTTTCATATAGATTTTGAAATGGTGAGGAGAGGGAATAGAATCTTTCAACAACCCACAAACACCTGGAGAACTATCTTTCCCCACCTACCAACACTGAAGAAGCTGACCCCAGAGAAAAAAACAACCACTGTAAATGGTGCCCCAAACTCCCAATAAACAGATCTGCTTTAATTTAATTTAATTTCAAAATTTATATACCGCCCTCTCCCGAGGGACTCGGGACGGTGCACAGCAGATAAAAAACATACATAGATAATAATCTAAAAACCAATTAAAATGATTATATAAAGCTGACAATTTAAAATCAGATTAGTTTGGTATTAAAATCAGTGATTAAAATGAATTAAATTTAAAATTTAAAATTACAACTAATTTAACAAATTAAATTTAACCCTGAGGTATCAGGCCAGGCCGGCTAGCTGGAAAAGATGGGTTTTCAACACACATCGGAAAGCTCGGAGGTCAGTAATGGTCCGAAATCTCAGGGGGGAGTTCGTTCCATAAGGAAGGCACAGCCACAGAGAAGGCTCGAACCCTCGGAGCTGTTAGGCGACATCGGCCCGACAGTGGAACCCCGAGAAGGCCTGCCCTGTGGGAGCGCACTGGTCAGTTGGATATCATGGTCAACAGATTGAATTGAAACTGAAAACCAAGAGATCAAGGAGCACAAGGATAGACCACCACTGTCATCTGGGCTCTACTATAGATCAACAAGTGAAACCAAACTGTGTCATTAAAATGTAAGTTACTCATTGGGTCTTCAGCAGTCTGAGATATCCCAAAGTATTTCATCCATATGGTTGTTAAAAACAGCACAGGCACTTAGCAGACAGTTCATATCAGATGAAGTATCAGGGCTGGTGTAAGATAGTCCCTACTCAGTTTGTGCTGGTTGTGATATTTGAAAGAGTGACTTCCTCATCTGCAATTTAGGGTTTTGAGTTAAACAAAGAATGTTAGCATACTGGGAAAGGTTTATTTGAAAGAGAATATTGTACTATAGTAGGAAAAGATGTTGAATTGACAGGGTTAGATTAAATTAAAACATTAGCTAAAATAAAATTTGGAGTCCCAGTTTTAATAAAGATGCTGCAAGGATGCATAATACCAACTTTGCATTCAGTTTAGTTGAAAGCAAAATAATTCAATAATATGTTGATGCTGCAGATATCTTGTAAATAAGATGTGATAAACAGGAATCAAATCTCCTCTACATAAATGGGAGAAAAGGAAGCAACTCTTCCCCTAAATAAAATATGCCATAAAATTAGGTAAATATGTAGAGTTTATGGTAAATTATTACAATGCTTAGTATATGAGTTCACTATTGGACTATCTCTGACAGATAACCATTCAATGGCCTTCATTTCCCAGTGAAGGATTTCCCAACCATCTCCATAGCTGTTGAAGAACTCTTTCAGATACTTGGTAATAGCTATGTGTTCCCATAGTCTTTTCTTTTCCAAACTAATAATGTTCAATCAGCTTTAATGATTCTCTCCAAGCCCATCCTCTTCACTGCTCTCATCTGGACATACTGTAGTTTGCTACCTTTTTAAAAATGAATAAAATATTCTAGATGTGGTTTAATGAACACTGGGTAAAAAGATTGGTGCCTTCATTTAACCCAAGAAGTCCATTAACTGAGCCTAAGGCTACATTTACTTTAATTGCATTATGACTATTTAACATTCAGCTTCTGAGTCATTAAAATAGTCAGATCTTTTTCTTCTAATTGTATTGTTAGAACTAGCCTTAATAAGGCATATTTCAGGGAAGGTAATACACTAAACAGTAATCTCAGGGGCAAGAAACACAATTTTCAAAAGAATTATCTTTCAAAATATGTTCTCTTGCCCAAATATAAGGTTGTAGACTCCTACCTGAACTTGCAGTGAACACGCATTCCAATGAAAATAATGCAACAAAAACCGACACATTACAGTCTACCCTGCATCTCCATCAAATGAAGTAGCTATGCCCAGATCTTCTCTGATTCAGACTGAACGATTTTTTAGAAATACATTAACTAAAAACTTTAATTATTCTTTTTGTATATTATAAAATGGTGCTGACTTTTGGTATCACTTATGAACATTCTTATATAATACATAGAACACCCTGGTTTCTAAATAACCAAAATAGTCATTTATTAATAATTTATGTTCTTACATACTGAGAATAACATCTCAACTTCATACTAGCAAATTTGAGACTTTCCCTTACTGACAATCATGTGCAAGATCTTCTTGCATTTACACAGGTACACAATATTCACACACCCTTACAGTTTTCTACAAAAATAAATGCAAGATATTGCATTTGAGGTGAAGCTCCCTGAAGTGTTTGTACACAGGTAATGCAGTTTAGCATTTATTATATTATTCATCCTTCACTTTGAAGAAATTGGTTTTCCATTTTTAAAGTATGCAACAGGGATTATTTATAAAGCTAAGGCTCCTACCCTCAAAAACCATGAGACCAGTTTACATACACACCACACACATACCCAAATAAAAATTATGCAACTGTAGAACAGATATTAATTCACAAAATTGAATAAACTCAAAGGTGTCAACATTCATTTATAACCAAGAAAGGTTGCCTAATTCTACAGTTTGCCACCTACAATAAAGTTAAATATGCTGCTGTTGTATGAGTTGTGCTCCAAAAGAACTGATCACTGGAGAATGCAGAGAAGTAATACATTTCAAGCAGACCTCTTGCAACTTCAGGTCATTCATCTGAGATTGAAAACATTTACATTGATCAAGCTGAGTATATCAAAGGTCTTTGCAAACAGATATTCCAAAATACATTAAACTGAAATTGCTCTTTGGCCTAAATCAGTATTAATAATAATTAAAAAATCAGTCTTCATTGAAGACAGTGTATATTATAAATGCACATAATACATTTCTCCTAGTGTCACACACATGGATGTGTACTTATAGTGTTCATTCTTGCCCATCTTTGTTTGGAAACCCTAAATTTTAAGTCACTGCTTAAGTGTGTGGAGCACAATATACTTAAGAGTGTGGAGCACAATATACTGTCCCACTTGAAGCGGTATTGGTCTTTTTTCCTGCTGGGAAAACCCAGCAAAATCCTTCATTTTCCAACAGCAGATTCCAAATGTTGTAACCTTTATTGTGTTGAATCAGAGACAGCTACTGCCCAAACCCCGGGCCCACAAAAGAATTGCAGTTCTCTTTAGCTGTCAAGAGAGAAGCATTGTGGAATGCTCACAATACCCAATGTTGGAAGAACTGGTGATCAGTCAGCCCTCACGTAGATTGCAAAGAGTCCACCTGGAAGACATTTTGATTGGAAGGAGTGGTAAAATATAGTTGCTGGGTGGGCATGCGGTTATCACAGGGGCTATTGAGCCCCAGGGTCCTTTCAAAGTCTAGCAACTGTCCCATGAAATTAAAGTTCGGTGAGATATTAGATTTCTTCATTTTGACAATATCATAAGCATCATTCATGGATAAGTTGAGTTTTTGCATAAGATATGCAACTGTCACGGTGACAGAGCGACTGATCCCTGCCAGGCAGTGCACAAGCACCCCACAATTTTTCCCACGAGCTTCATCTGTTAGAAAAAAAGACAAGAGACTATTATGTCATACATTTATTTTGTTTCAGATAACATGAGTACCTGATATGAGACGAGACATCTGTGAATTGCAGTGAATTTATTAAAAATCAACTGTATCTTATCATGGCCAAGTTTGAATAATATTTTAATACCTGGGTTTTCTTTGCCAAAAACCAAATACATCAAGGAAATAACAGATTTCAAACTTATGTCATTCTAACCATGCATAGATCTTCCTATTCTATAAAGCATAAATATTTCCTGGTGTTAAAGGCAAATGGTAAAATTACATAGTACCATCTTTATTGGGCTCTATGACTCAACCTATCTATATGTGCACAACTAAAATGCACATTACTCGGTGCATAGACTGAACTGCTTTTTTGTAATGAAAGGGTAATTTTGCACTGTTCTGCACATAGAAAAATAGTTATGTTCTAATTTTGCCTAAATGTCTGATCCATCCATCTTTTAAAACCAAGGTTTAATTAAAGAATATATTTTAACTTTTGGGAATAATCCTAATAATTGTTAATCTGAAATAGAATACTAAAGGAAGGTCCTTGTGATTTGGTTGGTTATATTTACTGGCTGCCTGGAATAATTTTTTGTGAAATCACATTCTAGATAGAATTGAAAAAGAAAGCAGAAATATTTGATAGAAATCATTTGTTGTACCACTAGAAACTTGGTCAGATACAGGAATTTAGATAGGATCTGGCTGATAAAATAAATAAATTTTTCAAGAGGAAGGAAGAAAAGAATCCTCCTCCAAACTCCTATGTATTTATTTGGGTTTGTTTTCAAAAGTCTATTAAATGGTTTTCCAAGAGTAGTGCACAGCAGCTGAACAACAAAAATATTCAGCTGTTTAAAAAAATGGGGGGGGAGGGGAATCCAGAAGTCACAGGGGACAGCCAATTAAGAGAAACAGGATGTCAACATGGCTAGAAAATGGATTCCTTTGTCATAAGAAATACATTATAATGACTGGAAATTTGCAGATCCCTCTCCACAAATTCTTCTTACTGTGCTCAAATTACCTACATTCTGCTTATTACTAGTACAGTTCCATCAGATTACAGTACAGTATTCATTGACAAACAAGGGCCTGGCAAAATGGAAAAAGAAGTTCAGCATAATTGGATCATTTCACAAAGAGTAGAGAAAAAGTAAGTTTTCATGTCTAGTGGTACGTGGGTGTATATCTGATATATTTAACAGCTAGTATTCTCAAGAAAAGGCATGTTTGAACCTAAACCAGGATTGCTTAGCTAATATCCTACAGATGCTACATCAATGAAGGGGGCAGATCCAAATTATATTGAGTATTTGAATTGAGAGTGATTTAATGATAACTAAAACATGCCATATGCATGTAACACGTAACCTATCCATCTGACTTAGGTAAATTTTGAATTTGATTAGATTCACTTCAATTAGAAGTATATATATGTTTTGAAACTTTAACATTTGATGGCATATATTTCTAAGATAATATATATAAGTTTGCAGTCACAGACAAAAGTATTTGGTCTAATGAAATTAAACAATCAAACTAAATTAAAATTAAAAAGTATAACTGCCTGCACTATATTTTTATTTTCTGGTACAATTCTGCCTGAAAGTGTTGCTCATTTAAAAACAAAAAGCACAGAATGCAGTGAACTAAATATAAAATATGGAAATCATTCTTCATGAATTTATTAAAACCTAAAATTGTAACATAAAATATAAAGACCCACACACCCCCTAGGATATCTCTTTTCCTTATCTATTTTCACAACAAGATAAATAACTAAAGCATCAATTGTACACTGTAAATTGAAATTATGCCAGCAGAAATGGATAAAGCAAGAGACATAATCTGAAAAATTTGTGAAAAAAATGACCTTAAAGTTGTCTTTGGAAGGCTTACTGCTAGTAACATAAATGCTACAAAAGACGAACTATTTTTCAACCTTACCTATAAAAGAGATTGCTTCAGGAAAGAATTGGGATAGGTTTTGGCTCCAGTGATCAGAGATAGGAATCTGCTTGTACTTAAACTCGCCAGCATTTTCAAAGAGATTGGGCAGGTTGGGGGTGACATTCAATATGTATTTAATGCCAAACTCTTCGAGAACATCCAGGTTAGTAGAGTCCTTGGCACAGCCCAAGTAGAGGTATGGCAAGATTTCCACCGGAAAGGAAGGCTGATTGTTAGTCAAAGGGCTGCCATCAGAGTCGGTGGCACTGTTAGGATCTCGGTCAATATCAGATTCCACATCTGAAGATGAGTCAGAGCTGATTCGGAGACCGCCCAACCCCAAGACTGGCAAAGGCGGAGAATTGCTGCTGCAAGAAGTGTCTAGATTAGTTTCGCAGTGTAAGGCATATTCTGCCTGGAACCTGTAGAAACCCCCTGGAAAGAAAACAAAAAGGTTGGGATTTAGAGAGTTCCCTTTAGAGCTCCTATAAACTGCTGGAAGCAGACATCCCAGAATACTTTATGCTTTAAAAACACTAGAAAACTGAAAAGGGACTGATGCAGCTGTAAAAAAAAAACCCAGGCGATATTAGTGTAGGCTTTGAAATATTTCTCTTCCTTGGAGTTTAATGGAATAGAACTATATACATTAACATATCTATAGTGTTCCTATAGCCAGCCACCATTACAGCTGATCCAACAGCCACAGTACATCAACTATTAACTCAGACTTTTAAGCCTTTAGAGTATATGCACCGAAGACAAATTCCTTGTGTTTCCAATTACACTTGGCCAATAAAGAATTCTATTCTATTCAAGAATACATAGTACATTTCCAATCGCTTAAACGTTCAGATGCTTTTATCTGAGCTTTCACACTCAGTTTTAAGCTGGCAGTGCAAAGTGCTAAAAAATTTTTGTAAACCCTACACATCTTCCCTACTGTGCTTCAGCTCCCCACATCTTGGTAACCTTCAAATAGCAAAGCTTATGCCACTCCAACCAGCAGGAACAGTAGCATGCAGAGGGATCAAGAAGCATAGTTCATCCCTGATCAGGAAACTGAATTACATTATCTGTAAAATACCTCTTTGGATGGTGTTGGGTTAGGGATGCCAGAGCTACTCACTGGCTTTTCAAACAAAGATGCAGCAGAACAATTGGCTTTGCTTGAAAAGATTTCCTTACCCCTACAGAACATATAAACAAGTATCTTTAATTGAAACAGCAGGAACCTCCTTTGAAATATTTTTGATGAAGAAGGGCATTAGTGGCTTAGGGAAGAGCAATTTTAGGAAGCAATGAATATTATTCCCTTTTAAGAGTTAAGCTTGATTTGACAACCTCAACTTCTCAGAGCCTGGACTATTCCTGGGGAAGGAAGGTGAAAATGCTGCTTGAGGATTCCTCACGAAACACCCCCAAGCGGTCTCTTTCTCTTTGGAAGGGGCAGGCACTAGGCGTTTGACGCCAGAGGCAGGCTCTTGCTACGTCGCTTTTCTGGAATCGGGATTTTCCCTACAAGGGGAATCCTTAAAACAAAGAGTAGAGTTCTCTCTACTACAGTATATAGGGCACGTTCCGTTCACCCACAGACTACAGAGGGGGGAGCTTGCCCAAAGAACTAGTTCAAAGGATTGAAAACATGGGCGGGAGGAGGGGGGGTGTTGCAGACTCCAGCCTACAAGAGGCTTTAATCTCTTTACAACTCCAGGGCCATCTGGCAGCTCTGCGCCTCGGGCCATGCAGGGCAAAGGCGCCGGGCGGCCAGATGCCGGGGAGAGGGAGGGCTGGTGCTAAGGGCAAAACGAAGGGGAAGGGGAGGGACAGACGCCGCGGATCTGGATGCAGAAGGAAAAAACCCCACCAAAACGCGGGAGAACACAGGAGCCGACCCGATTAACCCCTCACCTTCCAGGTAGAAGGCCTTACAGCCGTCGTCTTTCAGCCGCTTGAGGAGCAGCCCCAGCACCGAGTCGCCCACCGCGTTCTCATTCCAGTCGCTGCTGTTCTCGTCGTAGAGGACCACGGTATCGGTTCCGCAGCGGCGGGCGAACTTTTCGCGCTCTTCCTCGCCCCGGGCGAAGAGGGCGCGGAGCGGCAGGTTGCCCTTCTGCAGCCGGCGTAGCATAATCCCCGGCAGGGCCACGTTGATGGCCGACTCGATGTGCGAGGACTCGTAGAGCTCCTGCGGGCGGCAGTCCATCAGCAGCAGCCGCTCGTTGCCCAACTCCAGCTGCTCGTTTAGCCACGCCACCGTCTTGCAGATGATCGCCATATCCGACGCGAGAGAGGCTACCGGCCAGTGAAGCGTATCTAGCATGAGGAAGGACTCGGGCAGGGCAGGCTGGAGGGGTGGGCCGCTCCGCAAAACGCCCTGATCCGAAAAGCCACGGCGACCGGCGGGATGGGAGCCCGGGCGCGCGGGGGAGCCGTCGGTTCCAGCTCAACCCGGTTGCTCAGCCTCCGGGTGAAGGAGTCAATCTCTCCGCGCCGCTGTGCGCGTTGCAAGCCGAAGCGCTGGCTGCTCTGGTCTTAGGAGAGCTAGCTGCTTTCTCTGGAGCGTTGCCGGGGACTCCCTTAGTTTAGATACATTGGCATCGCCCTTTACCTACGGGAAAATCTGGCTTCAATTACAGGTGCTGAAGTGCGCTTTTTTTTTTTTTTTGCACAAGCAAATTCATTAAAGGTAGGTCGAGCGGTTTAACTACACCTGGGACAACCCCTGGTGCTGTTACTGCCTTGTCTACTACTCCAGTGTGCAGCTTTTCAGGGCCTGGGCTCCTATTTCTTTTTTCATCTCTCGCTTTTTCTGTCTCCAGCCACCACCTCCTTCTCTCTCTTTCTTTGCCTCCTGTTCTTTCTTTCTTTTTTTCTTTCTTTCAAGTCCTCTTGTGATCAATGTCCCTTTTAATCAACCCTGCACACTATCGCCCCTCTTTCAGCGCCAGGCAGTTCCTCAATGGATACAAACATGGAACGTCTCAATGGATACATTCTCTCGCTCGGCCAATCAGCGGTTGCGGAAGGGGCGGTTGCCGTGGAAACGGGCCGGCTGGAACAGGTTGTGTTGATGAAT